>JADBJO010016297.1:9891-24113 GCA_016801955.1 Conus betulinus | reverse complement strand
CACGTGACCACTCACAGACACTTATCTTCTTAACCTTTAACCTTCAACTGGGGGTCAGTATCTCATGTTGCTGACCTTCAATTCAGTTGAAGATACCAGTGAGCTGTTCTGGGATACCAATTTACAACACTTTCGGTCACTTTAACCTACTTTGAACTACCATGACACATTCTGTATCATATCATGTTTAATCTACGTCTTAGTCACTGTGACCAGTCCTTTATCATTTTAAACTTCATGATCACTCTGGGTGACCTTAACCCACTGCTGGTTATCTAACATGTCACCAGGACATGGATCAATTGATCCATTGTGGATCACTCGACCTTTAGCCTCGATGTGGGTAAAAAAAAAGCCCATTCCTAATCATCTGATTTGTAAGAGTTTAGGTGTGGATAATCATGATCCAACATGAGTATCTGTGCCATAAACAAACTCATGGTTGGTAAAACCCATTTCGTTTAATGTGATCTTCAACACCACCCCTGGTCACTATAATGCGTCCTGGGTCACCTGACCTCACTTGGATCTGGATCGTGTGATTTATTTCGGGTCACTCGGTGCTTCACTTACACCAGTTAAGTATAACTGACTCTTGGTCATTTGAACTTTAAGATCTCTTTGTCCCACGCTCAATATTTCTCAATAGTTCATGTTTGAGTCACTAGTTTGAGTTGTCTTGCGGAATGGATGACAGATCCACCTCTACATCCAACTCTGCATCACAAAGCAGTGTCCAAATTTATTGGATTTGTCCTCGCACCATGATCTGTGTTTTAAGCAAGTTTGGTTAAAATCAGTTCAGTGATATCTGAGTAATTTTACTTAACGGATCTCAAATCCGCCATTGGAAATACATTCAACGTTACGGATCCCAACGAAATATATTGGGTTAGTTCTCGGGCCACTCTCTACCCACTCACAACTCCTGCCAAAATCGTTACGTCGTTTTCAGGAAACCGTTTTCAGAACGCAAATACTTCTGATCCACCTCCTACCCCTATCCCCAGTATTTTAAGCTAGTAAGACACCGAACAACCAAGAAAAAAAGAAGACAAGCAAAACAACAAACAAACAAAAACATTGAACACACTGTAAGCCATGATGTTGTTTGTGTATTCTTGAGTGACATTTTGTTGAGTTGTATTTGGGATATCTTAGCTCAGGTTGCATTAGATGGCGCCATTTTGCTTCTGACGATAAAACAACAACAACAACAACAACAACAACAACAACAACAATAACAATAACAAAAAGGGACTGTGTGTTATAATACACTCCCTATAATGGTATTTTTGTCAATATGCTGCTCAGTTCAGGCTGCCCACCCCTTTTCCCTCCCACACTCCCACACCCCCTCTGCTAAGTATCTTACGAAGCCACTGGATTTTGATTAATCTGGGTAAATGGTGCACAGATCTACCCTCAGACACAGATTTCACCAAAATTCGCAAGATACGTCCGCATTTATATTCTATGTTTTCGTCAGGTTTTCGTTGAAACAGGATCGGTAGTAATTGCGTAATATTGCTGTTGGATCCGTATCCTCACAACGGATCTATTCCAAATGTAATAGATCCGTTCTTGGTGCACGCTCCATCTTCTGCAAATTTCCGTTCAAACTGGTTCAAAAGTGTTTTCGTCATGCTGCTGAACTGTGATAGTCCTGGATTCACACTTAAGTATTCAGATCAAAGGTTAGGGGTCAAGTTCGGTTGTTTTGTTTGTTTTGTGGGAGTGTGGGGGTGGGGGGAACACATTCCATTCTTTTCACTGAATTTTGTTAAAATGTGCATCAGAGGGGCTGCTTCAGAAAATGGGCAGCTTAACGAATTATACACTTCAATGTTTACATCGCACAAAGTTTTATTAAAACCGTGGAACGCTGTGTGTGTGTGTGTGTGTGTGTGAGGTGTGAATTAATATTTCTGAACGGTCAACGAACCCGGCTTTGAGTCCAGATCCACATACAATTGAAGGATTCATTGTTGTGCCAGATACAAGCCTAATCTCTCCATCAAGTTTAGTTGAATTGGTTCTTTTTGCATAATCTTGCTGATGTCTTACTGAGCCATCCGAAGATCTAAACCCGCCATACCAATTCCATTAAAATTTCCTCCGTCTGTGCGTTACATTCCATATTTTCACCACGTTTAATTGAAATCGGCTCCGTTGTTTTGGGAGGATTTTATTAAGACCCTTTACTGTTAAACGTTGATTCATACCAAATGTACTGGATTTGTCTTTACAACAACTTTTGTGTAATCCATACTGAAGAAACATATAACGCAGCAACAGGTGTTGGAGAAAACCTAACCACTTGGGAGGTGGTCAACTCAAAGATCTGTAGGAGGGCCTATAGTGAAAATAATTATACGTCACTCGCCCTAAAACGGTGAAAGAATATTGTCCACCATTTATACAGTTTTTCTTAAATCTCACTAAAGCAAAGTCTCGTTTAACTCATCAACTTTTGAAGTTTCTGGTGGTGACAATCAGTCTTTTCAAGTGCTGTGTTTTTGGTGTGTTTGTGAAATCCATTGAAAACTATGGCGGACAGCAAGAAGGCACAGGCGCTTTACGGTATGATCGTGAGTTTTTTGATGCGTTTCCGATCATCACAGGGTCTTTCAACCTTTTCCGGACAGGTGTTCCCTGATGAATTGACTAATGAGCGAGAGAATGAGAAAGAAGGTGGAAGAGAGTGAAAGTACGGAAGAGAGGACAGAGAGGAGGTGTGAGAAGGAGACTCAGAAGAAACAAGACTAAGCCCCCACTGCCGTCAATGATTTTATCAAAGTACGATCGCTTAACCCAAACAGACAAAACTGTAATTTAGACGAAGTGCGTGCAAACTGTCATTTTTAAGTGAATTCAGAAACTCCTGTGTTCTTTGTTTTACCGAAACCTGGTTTACTGAAAAAATTACTGATGAAAGTGTTGCGATTGATGGTTTTGGCACACCCTACAGAATGGACAGAGACTGTGAGAAAGTGGGAAAAGAATGGGTGGTGGCGTGTACCTGTATGTAAATGAAAAAAACTGGTGTGACAGTGCGAGTGTGTCTGTGAAAAAAAAGACTGAGCACAGAAGAATTTGAACTCGTAACAGTTTTCTCTGCGACCTCGCTACCTGCCACGTGAGTTCGGTCGAATTTTCCTGACAGTGGTGTACGCCCCGTGTTTGATCAGGCGTCTGCTGCACGTGCAGGGAAAGGGATCGCTGCAGTCATCCGTGATCTCCAACTCATCTCTGCTGATGCTCTTGTTTTGTTGTTGGCGATTTTAACCAGTGCGATTTGCGAAAAACACTCCCCTCTCTTTTAAATAGTATGTCACTTGCAGTACACGTTTGGACAAGACAATCGATCTATGCTATGGCAACATTCCCAAGGCATATAAATCCATTTCTCTACCACCTATAGGTGCGTCCGATCATAACACTGTGCAACTTATCCCAGCTTATAGACCAAAAATAAAGACTGAACCAGTTGTGAGAAAGTGTGTGAAAGTGTGGACGACTGCGAGCACAGATGAGCTGAGAGGATGTTTTGGTTGTACTGATTGGGATGTATTTATTGATTCCTGTGAAAATGTTGATGAAGTAGCTGATGTTATCACCTCTTATATTTGTTTTTGTGTGAAGATATGTAATTCCCACTAAGATGATTAAATTTTTTCCCAACAACAAACCATGGATCTCAAAGTCTCTCAAAACTCTTCTAAATGAGAAAAGGTTGCTTTTCAATCTAAAGACAAAAAAGGGAGGAATTGGTTCAAGCAAAGCTTAGAGCAGAATTACGGAAGGGACAAACAGTTTAAAAATAAAAGTAGAACAGAAATTTCAGACAGGAAAAATAGCAGACGCATGGGATGGTTTAAGAACTCTTACAGGTCAGGCAAAAAATAAAACAATTGCTACCCAGATGACAAAGGCTGAACAAAAAGACTTTTCCAATGATTTAAACAATTTTTACTGCCGCTTTGAAAGGGATGATCTGGGAGGGGAATTGAACAGGGTGATGTCACAGTTACAGGAAAAGACGAAGAACTGAACAATGAACAAGACTTTGTGATCGATGCAAAAACTGTTGAGACTCTATTTCTTAAGCTAAATATTAGGAAGGCAGTGGGTCCAGACAATATTTGTGGAAGACTGTTAAAGACATGTGCCTCCCAGCTCTGTGATGTTTTTAGTAAAATTTTTAACTGGTCTGTGAAAGAATACTCTGTTCCTCGCATCTGGAAAAATTCGACTATCTCCCCCATCCCAAAGAAAAGAATCCTACCACATTAAATGATTACCGTCCTGTTGCACTGACTTCAATAGTAATGAAAAATGCTTGAAAAAATTATTCTTCATCATCTCCTTACCTTTACAAATCAACAACTTGACCCCCTCCAGTTTGCCTATAAACCCCATAGAAGCACCGATGATGCCATTCTTACACTCCTTCACAATGCTTTCTTTCATTTGAATAACTCCAAATCTTTTGTTCGTGTTGTGTTCTCTTCATTGACTTCTCCTCCGCTTTTAACACAATACAACCTCATCTCTTGGCCTTGAAACTGTTAACTTTACAGGTAGATCCGAAACTCATTCTCTGGATCATGAGCTTCTTACTTAATAGAACACAGTCAGTTCGTTTCCAATCTGCAATCTCATCTGAACAATCTACTTGTACTGGTGCTCCTCAGGGTACAGTGCTGTCCCCTGTACTTTTTACTTTATACACCAACGATTGCAGAGGTACAGAGAAAACTCCGGTCATCAAGTACTCTGACGATTCTGCTCTTGAAGATTTGTCAAACTGTGATACGGATTATTTTAGAGAGGTAGAAAAGTTCTGTTCTTGGTGTGCAAGATAATTATCTGGACCTCAATGTTTCAAAAACAAAAGAACTGCTTATCGATTTCCGTAAAGATCCACCACCAGTTCCAAAACTTACTATAGATGGAAAAACTGTTGAAAGAGTTGATGAATACCGATATTTAGGTACAGTTATAGAGATAAAAAGCTTACTTTTGACAAAAATGTTGAATCTGTACACAAGAAATGTCAATCTAGAATATTCTGCTTGCAAAAAACTGAGAAATATTGGTGTTGCTCCTGAGATTCTACAAACCTATTATCGATCCTGTGTTGAATCTGTTCTTTACCATTTCTTTTATGTGCTGGTATGGGAGTTTGAGTTTGCGATGTAAAAATGTGCTGAATGATGTTGTGAGTGTGTGTAGTAAAGTTGTGGGTGCAAGACAAACCAGTTTGAAAGCGTTGTACGACAGAAGAGTGCTGAAACAAAGCCAGACAGATAGCCAGTGATGATAGCCATGTCCTGGCTAAGCATTATGAACTGTTACCATCAGGACGCCGGTACAGAAACTTTGAGAGTGAAAACAAGAGCTCAAAAAACTTTTATTCCCCAGTCAATCCATCTTTTAAATCAGTAACCTTTATCAATCAAAACTTTTTTTTTACCTACGAATTCTGAATTTGTATTAGGTGAGAGTGCGCATGTGCATGTTTGTGTGCGCATGCGTGTGCACATGTGAGTGTATGTTTGTATTTGTGTTTATATGCACGTGTGTGTGTGTGTGTGTGTGTGTGTGTGTGTGTGTGTGTGTGTGTGTGTGTGTGTGTGTATTGTATGCACATGTGTGTGCGCGCGAGGGCGTGCACGTGTGTGTGGTGAGCAGGGATGGATGGATACCTGTCTGTGAGTGTGGGGATGTTTGTGCAAACTTGTGTATGTGCATGGGTGCATTTGTGGGACTGTAAATGTGTCATATGATACCATTTATACACAAATTTGTTTGATTTAATCGTTAAATTTACATTTATAACCATTTTAGTGTGATTTTTTTTGAAAAAAAATAATAATATACAATGTAAACGATGTGATTATGTATGAATGTGCAATATAAGTGATATGCATAATATAATGTGCAATGCGTTTACGACAAACCGGAAGACCAGCGACAAAACGGCGACTTACCCTGAGAGCTGACGAAAGGTGAAAGCAAACTCGGGCTGCAACAGATAATCTAAATGAACATTTTGAAAAAGACGTGCCCACATCAGCAACAAACACATCTCTCTCTCTCTCTCTCTCTCTCTCTCTCTCTCTCTCTCTCTCTCTCTCTCTCTCTCTCTCTCTCTCTCTCTCTCTCTCTCTCTCACACACACACACACTCACTCACACACACACACACACACACACACACACACACACACACACACACACACACACACACACACACACACACACACACACACACACACACACACACACACACACACACACACACACACGACACACAGCGAGAGACGAGAGAGAGAGAGAGAGAGAGAGAGAGAGAGAGAGAGAGAGAGAGAGAGAGGCAGAGAGGGAGGGAGGGAGGCAGGGAGAGGGAGAGAAATCTGAATCCTTACGAGTCTTTTTTTTTTTATCATTTACCCATGTAAAACGGCGCCTTTCTTGTTTGTATCAACGATTTCAAAATTTTCTCTGTCTCTAAAATAAACGTAGTAAGGAAGAGTGGAGTTCGGGACTATTGTCTCAAAATTAGCATACTTATTTGTGAAGTGATGGGAAGAAAAGAATGGAGACATCCAGTTTGCGCAACCATTCGCATATACACACGATCATCAAGGATCTCAAATTTATGGTATTTTTCTTGTGAACAGTTTTCGTATACAAACAAAACGTTCAAATGCCACGGGGTCAGTGAGGTCATGGTGAAGTTACAAATGGAACCAGTCGTGTGAAAATGATCAAGGCTGGTAGCTTCATTAACTTCTACTTCCTGGAAATAAAAAACCTGATAGTTGTCGCCACGCGTACTGAAACGTTGCTTCGATTAAAACAATCCATTAGATTGTCTATTGACAGGTCTATTGACAAATTCTTTGTCTGTGGGTTAGGTAGTGAACGAAGAGTAAGGGCGTGCAACACAGAAATACAGAAAATTGTCAACGTTAAGAAAGACTGTGCAGATTTAGTTGACTTAAAAACGCTCAGCATGATGAGGGGGTTTGTTGCCTGCCAAAGTTTTCTGGCAGCGTATCAACTTGAAATGGACTTGTATGCTTGCTTATTCATAGCGTTGCTGGTCCTTAAAGTGGAAAGAAAATACCAGAACACACACACACACACACACACACACACACACACACACAGGCCACATACACAGAGGCACGCAGGGACGCAGGAACGCACGCGCGCGAGCACACACACACACACACACACACACACACACACACACACACACACACACACACACACACACGCACAGAGAGAGAGAGAGAGAGAGAGAGAGAGAGAGAGAGAGAGAGCATACACAGGGCACGCACACACACACACACACACCACACACACACACACACACACACACACACATACAGAGAGAGAGAGAGAGAGAGGGAGAGAGAGAGAGAGAGAGAGAGAGAGAGAGAGAGAGAGAGAGAGAGAGAGAGAGAGACAGAGAGAGAGACAGACAGAGAGAGAGACAGAGAGAGACAGAGAGAGACAGAAACAGAGAGACAGAGAGAGAGAGAGAGCACATACACAGAGGTACGCACTCACGCAGGCACGTACACACACACACACACACACACACACACACACACACACACACACACACACACACACACACACACATGCTCAATGTGTATGAGTGTGTAGTATGCATGCGTGTGTGTGTGTGTGTGTGTGTGTGTGTGTGTGTGTGTGTGTGTGTGTGTGTGTGTGTGTGTGCGCCTGTGTTTGTGTTAGATATTAGCGGAGCACAATCCTTAGCAAAAATCAACATTAACAAATCAAACTGCAATAGTCAAAACAAAACAGTCTAAATTATGCAGAAATCATAAAAACGAGCCGACTGGACTTATCATTAAGTTTTGAACAAAGTTCAAAAGAAATACAGGTTCTTGGAAAATGCATTTAGATTCATCTTTTCTGAATTTTGATAGAGCTGATTCAAAATAAGGACAAAAGTACAAAAAATATGTGTTGTTGTACAACTATCAACAGCCCCGCATACACATTGGATGTTTTTTTATGAACTTGGTTTTGAAAGCGTTTAACCTAAGTCTGTAAAACAGTGAAACAATTTTTTTTTGCGGTGTTTTGGGTGTTTGTTGACATTTTTTTGATAAAATGTATAATTCATTAATGAATTCTGTTTTGAAAAAAAAATGTGATCGAGCATTTAAACAACACTTTATTGAAGAATTAGGCTTATGTACTTTGGGAAGCATGTACTCTTTATATATCTTTCAAATTTTCAAAAGAAGCTTTTTGTAATAGAGAGTAACCTTCTTGTAAACTTAAAAGAATGGGAATATCCTTGGATTTAAAAGATTTTTTTGCACCTGCCCGAGCTGTACGATCAGCCATTCATTTCCAGATATTGAACAATGAGATGGGATCCAGCAAAAATCAACTGCGATACCCCTTGATATAAGAACATGAATAAGTACTTTAATTTCTGTGATGATTTCAGCCCGGTTTTTCGGATTTGTTGATTCTAAAGCTTGGAGAACTGATTTAGAGTCTACACAAAAGAGTGCACCATAGAAATTGAATGGTGTATCAATGACATATTGAATAGCCATTAAAATTGCTATTAATTCAGCTGTGAAAATGGAGAAGTCCTTACCTAGGTAAAACGATTTCTCAGTTTTTAAAGTGGGGATGACAAAACCACAGCCTGCCTGATTGTCTAATAAAGAACCATCAGTGAAGATTTTTAGATGATTGGGATAAAAATCGTTCATATGGGATCTAGCTTCATATGCAAGAACATTGATGTTATCAAGCTTTGGACAATTGTGTATAGTTATAATCAAACTTTGCCTTAAAAAAGCTCAGTTTGGGATGGGACTTACTGGAAAACGCACAGCTAATTTCTTTTGATTAGTGTTTAATTTTGTCAATAGTTTAGAAGAAAATGTAAGAATAGTTTTATTAGATCGGATACGTTTTGCACGCTTAGGAAAATGAATATCGGACCTAATTTCAAGTTCCATTTGGTTTGAATTTTGAATGGTAGAGCATCTTTAAAATGTATTTAGCACAGGCTAATTTTCGCTGATCATCAAGAGGCAAAACACCTGCTTCATGATAAGATCCTATGATGGAACCATGAAATGGAACGCCAAGGGCTATTCTATATGCTTTACAATCTATGCTCTGCAGTTTTTTTCAATAGATATTTTGGAGCACTAAAGAATACCTCTTGTGCATACGACAATTTAGATCTAACTAAAGCAGAAGACAAATGAATTAAATGTATTTGTGTCTTGACCCCAGCTTTGTTTGCTTATGACTTTTAGAAGGTTCAATGACTTTCTTGCTTGATTTACAGCATGTTCTAAATGCAGGTTCCAAGAGAGCTTAGACGTTATGTAAACACCAAGAAATTTAATATTTGAAGCGTATTTAAGTGTGGTGTTGTTAACTTTGAATTCTGGAGCATTGTGAACATATCCACTTGCATCGAATAGCATCATTTGAGATTTTTGAGGTGATAAGCTTAAACCATTTTCAGACATATACATAGCAATATTATCTAGATCATATTGATATGCTCTTTTTACAAAATTTATAGACCTTTTGGATGTTTTCTTTTTTAAAGTAACATTCATCCACAAACAGATATCATCAGCATACTGAATGAAGTTACTTTTTTTTTTGGAGATAGATATTGGTAAAAATCGTAAGTTAGGATATTAAATAGAATAGGAGCAATAACAGAGCCTTGAGGGATACCCATATCAAGAAATCTCTTAGAGGAATAAATGTGACCAATTCTTGTTTGGATACTTCTGTTGGCCAAGAATGTTTTAACATAGTCATAGATATGACCAGAAAGCCCTACCGTTTTTAACTTGTATAGTAATCGTTCATGCCAAACCTGATCGTATGCCTTATTTATATCAAAGAATGTGGCAAGAACATTTTGTCTTTTGGCAAATTGCTGTTTGATTTGAGTTGTTAATTTCACTAAATGATCAATGGTTGATCTGCCTTTTCTAAACCCTCCTTGGTTTACAGGGATAATCCCATGTTTTTCGCAATGATAAGACAATCGATTTAAAACAATTTGCTCCATTAATTTGCATACATGAGACGTCAGAGAGATAGGTCTATAACTATTTACATCGTGTACTGGTTTGCCCTGCTGCTTTAAAATAGGGACTACAATTGAATCTCTCCATATGGATGGGATGTTACCTTCAATCCAGCATTTACTAATAATTCCGTGTAAAAACAACAAAAAGTTTTCTGGAAGATGTTTTATCAACTCATTGGAATGGCATCCAGACCAACAGAAGTTTTTCTTGGTCTTAGGTAATGAACTGATAGCAGATAGTAATTCTTGGAAAGTATTTCAGCATTCAAGTAGTGATAATTATTTTTCTCATGGTCATTGTATATGTCATTTTGTGATTGATTTTGCCTCAAAGTTCTGCATTTGTCTGATAGACTATTGTAAGAGCTATTCTTTACAAAGGTGTCAGCAAATGCCTCAGCTTTTTGATATTCTGAAGGAAATTGTTCATCACCTAGAATAATTGGATACTCTGGTAGATGAATCCCATTTTTTTCATTCATGGATCTTTTTCCAGATTTTACTTTTATCTTTATGGTCACTTATTTCATTAAAACAAAACTTTGACCAATAGTTGCTTTTAGCACTTTCTATAACTCTGTTTCTTTGGTTTTTAGCAGATTTGACAGGAACACTGCCTTTCACTTTTTTAACTTTAGCATACAATTTAAAGGTGTTCTTGTTTTTGTCTACAGCATTTTTACACACGAATCTGTCCACCATACTTTACCAACGTGTTTCGAAGAGTTTGTCACATTATTTTAGGAATTGCTTTGCCTGCAGCATTTAAAACTGCCTCTGTAAAATGAGAATACATAGATTCAATGTCTGATTTATCAAAAGAACTGACATCGTAAGACCTTAGAACAGATTCAAATTTGGCCCAGTCAGCTCGTTTATAATCAAATTTTGGAATTTTATCCTTTAAATCATTGTGTTTAACTTCAAATCCTCTAAAAGTAAGAATAATAGGAATATGATCACTTCCCAAAGTGTTATCGTGTAATTGCCACTTGCAGCTAGGAACTAACTTTGGAGAGATTAGGGTCAGATCGATTGCCGATGGTTTGTGGCTGGGAACATCAGGCAGTCTTGTGACACTTCCGTCATTTAAAAGAAAAAGTGGAGAATCTGAAATATTCTCAACCAAGCGATTAGAGGTTACTTTGACGCAAGATAGATCCCAAAAGGGAGCATGTTCATTAAAGTCCCCTGCTATTAACCATTTATCATTTGTAGTATTTAACGAACGTAGCCAGTCAGAATTGCAATCAATAATACCTTTGGGGAAATACACCGAAACGATATCAAAACTAACGATTTGTCAAATCGGACACGCGCTGCACAAGATACAAAGTTTGTTGTGTCCTTTGGTACAGGCGACTGGATTGGATGGTAAAATAATTGGTCATTAATATAAATGGCCACAGAAATTTTCGCAGCACAATCACTTTCTTGGCACACTGGTGGATAGAAGAAATGGTCCAATCGTGGCAAGTCCTTCTTTGTCACATTTAGAGATTGAAGGATGATGACCATATAAGTGTTGTTCTCAAGATGTTGTTGAAGGTGTATTATATTGGTAGTGATTGAACGGCAATTCCATTGTAGGATACTAATATTTGTCTTTTTTTCCATCAAAAAGTTATAAAAAATAATAATATAAAGAAACAGAAGAAAACTGCAAATAAAGCAAAGCACAGTAATAGCCTATTAAAATGAAAATAGACACTTTGCAAACACCAAAAACTAAAATTCAGTGTGGCAATACCTAAAAATCTATCAGGACAGTGACTAATGTACTATAAACAATCATGCGCGACTATGAAAATGGCAGCCTTATAACAGTCCAACAGAAATACGTAGACAGAAGACTTTCACTGGGCTCGGTAATTGTACAGGTAATCTCGTCCCCGATGTTCCATGCGCAGTAAGAAAGAGAGTTCCTCCTGCCCTGGTGATATGGACGGGGTGGATTATCCCTGGGACGACGAGAGCTGTAGCGATGACCGGGTTGTCTTTGCTTTCTCCAGTACATGTAATGAAGATGACGACCAAGGTTGCCTGCGAAACACGCTGAGACCCCTTTCTGAGGGATGGATTAAGTCCCACATGTACTGAGTGTTGTTGGTGATGTTTTCGTGGGACACGAACGACACGTTATTTTGACCGGAAAGGTTACAATGTATTTCGTCATTAAAGATTTCTCTTTTGATGTTTAGCTTTTTTATCCTAGTTGGGGCGACCTTGCTAACAACAATTCGAGTTTGAGGATAACGCTTTTGTAATTCTTTCACGAAGTTGATGAAAGTAGATGCCTTTTCTTTTGGATCAGATGTGTCTTTGAGATCATTTACCCCAACATGAAGCACAAATACGTCTGCACTGTCGATAGAGTCAGACAGTAAAGCCTTCTTGCATTGATCAATTGTGGTCGTTTTCTTTTTCTTGATATACAATCCATAAGCTGCACCCAGTCTTTGAGCGGATATACCGTTTAGCACCGAGTCGTGCAATACAACAACTTCGGGTAAATCTATGGAACCTCTAGACTGCAATGAATGTGAAGAAAGTTCGTGTTTTTGCTGGTGATCTTTATTTCTTTGTTTGCTTGTAGCACGTAAGGGGTTAATTTTGTCTTTTTCTGAATGTTCTTTTCCCTCATCCATCCCCCTAGCGTCATTTTTATTCGCGTCATCATTTTTAACGTCATCAGATGGCGTAGATTCCCTTCGTTGCAGACCTTTTAGCCCTGCTCTTGACAATGTCCGAGTATGTCGGCCTCCCACCGCTGCTCATCCCTGACACGGTCCCGAGACGCGTGGTATCTGCTGCTACGCCCGCAGCAGATGCCACATGTTTGGGCCTCGACAACGTTTGTTGTACTGTCCGCCGCCGACCGCGCAGCCACGTTCGCGCTCTGAACTATTTCATGCAGCTCGTTGATTTGTTTTGAGATCGTCTTTTTAAAATCTAGAATCGACGCATTCATTTCGTTCATCAGACTCTCTTTCGTTTTTATAAGCTCTGTCTGAGAAGCTGTGTTTAATTTGGTTGTTGTACTGTTGTCTTTCGTCAGGTCACTTTTCGTCTGGTTGCCAACATCGGAACAAGCGCTAAAAGTAGGTCTATCCCGTTGATCAGACTCACCTCTTTCTTGCTGTATCTCTTTCATCAGTTCAGGACTCATTAAGCCTGATGCACAATTTTCGCACATAAACTTTCGTTTAGTTTTCAAAAACACACACATAACATGTAGTTAGGGAGTCCAGTGTGTGACCAGGGAATTAGATCTAAACATTCCATACATTTTAAGGTACGGCCGTTGGAGTTTTGCCTGCACTGTTCCCCTTCATATCTCACAGTCGATGTAACAATCGATGCACATAGATCTGGTTCTGTTGAAGGTTCCGATGGTTCTCTGGTTGACTTTATGGAGACATTTCCTTTCTTATCATGGTGTGGAGTTTTCTGACAATTTCTTTGGATTGTCAAGTGTAAAATAAATAATGTTCTTTACTTTGCGTTTGATGACACACATGTGTCTTGATTGTTTGGTGATATATAAACAAACCTGCACGTTATTTTCTGCGGTGACAAGAGCAAGAGCTGAGAATGGACACAATTTTAGGCTCCTCATCATGCCACTTGTAATGTAGTATATGTAACGAAGTAGGATCCGTGATGATAACCAAGCTGGAGTTTGGCCGGGCATGGGAGGGTGGAGAGTGGGAGGAGAACAAATACCAATAACTAAACTGTCAAATTAGTGTTCTTTTTTCCCACTAAGCTGTTTCCAGACTTCTTCCAGAAAACGACATGGGATTGAACTTTATGCTATTTCCAACACTCGGCAGAGAGTTGAAGTGTTACCTTCAGCGAACAAAAAGGAGTTGAAATGTGTTACCGCCAACACACCATGACGTTTAGGCCTTGGTGTGTACTGGCAGATACATACAGCAGAAAACTGGATATATCTGTTTCCATCAACAGATTTACGGAATTTTCAGTCAGCTGAATAAGAGGGATTTAACTGCGTATTGCAAGACATATGTTTTTAAACCACATGATGATATTCAAGCTCACTGTTTTGTTTTTATTGCGGC
>JADBJO010016296.1:35000-40899 GCA_016801955.1 Conus betulinus | reverse complement strand
GTCTTTCTCTGTTTCTCTTGTCTCTCTAGTCCTCTGTCGG
Organism: Conus betulinus; assembly: GCA_016801955.1. Taxonomy (NCBI): domain Eukaryota; kingdom Metazoa; phylum Mollusca; class Gastropoda; order Neogastropoda; family Conidae; genus Conus; species Conus betulinus. Next base: position 40,859 of record JADBJO010016296.1, on the reverse strand, counting down.
TTCTGTTCTGTTCTGTCTGTCTCTCTCTCTCATCTCTCTCTCTCTCTCTCTCTCCTCTCTCTCTCTCTCTCTCTATTTTCCTCTCTCTCTCTCTCTCTTCATACCGGCGATGGCTTGTACCGATTTGCGGAGAAGCATGAAAATCTGTGTTGGAGAGATTAAAAAAAAAAAAAAAAAAAAAAAAAAAAAAAAGAAAAAAAAAAAAAAAAAAAAAAAGCAAAGAAAGGAGGAGAGATCTAAAGGATCATATTAATTCTTTTTCCCCTCTCTTTCCAGGACTTGAAGGACATAAGAAGTTCAGAACGATATATGTCATTTTGATGATTGCTATTGTGATCTGTACGATGTTATCGATGATGATGATGATGATGATGATGAAGACGACGACAATGCGATGACAATGATGATGTTCATGCTGCTGCTGCTGCTGATGATGATGATGATAATGAAGATGATTGTTATCGTCGTCGTCGTCGTCGTCGTCGTCGTTGTTGTCGTTGTTGTTGTTGTTGTTGTTGTGGTGGTTCTTCTTCCTCTTCTTTGTAAATTTATGTAATAAAGCCTGATTCCTTTGGAAGATATCGACGAGCTTCGTTTCTCTGGCACAGTTTGGCTCGGGATGAAAAAAGTGTTCTCCTTCTGTTGGTATTGTGTAGTGTAGGTAATTGTTCTGTCCACCCCGTAGCGCGCACGCACACACGCCCACACACGCACGCACACACACACACATGCACGCACACATGCACACACACATGCACGCACGCACGGACACACACGCAAGCACGCACGCATACACACACACACACACACACACACACACACACACACACACACACGCATGCACGCACGCACGCACGCACGCACGTACGCGCGTACACGCACACACACACACACACACACACACACACACACACACACACGCTCGCGCAGCGCACGCATCGCGTGCACACACGCATGCACGCATGCACGCACGCACGCGCGCACGCGCGTGCGCGCGCTTAGACGCTCTCTCTCTCTCTCTCTCACTCTCTCTCTCTCTCTCTCTCTCTCTCTCAAAAATGCGCGCGCGCGCGCGCGCGCAGACACACACACACACACACACACACACACAAACACACAACACACACACACACACACATCCCCAATCACATCAGCACATGTGGTTGTTGATGTTAATCTGAATGTGACAAAGAAGCAAACAGGAATGGTGTTGACGCCTCTCTCTCTCTCTCTCTCTCTCTCTCTCTCTCTCTCTCTCTCTCTCATCTCTCTCTCTCTGATTTAAAAAAGGGACAAGAAGAAGACTTTGTCTTCAAATTGTATTAATGGGTTCAGAATCATTCTTTGTTTAATGATGCACAAGCGGGTTATCGTAAGGATAGTTTCAACGGTCTTACTCTCTTACTCGTGATGCTGACATTGGAAAAACAAATCTCGAAGAACAGTAAAATGTGCGTCGCCCTTCACGGATTTTAGAAAAAGCATATGCACAATACATGAAACAAGCTTCGGTGTTAAACGGGAGAATGCACTGGTTGATTCAAGTCATGTATGATCAGTACAGCAGCTATGATTAAAGAGCAGGAGCGGACTCTGATTTTATTTTCGACACCGATAATGTTTGCAAGATCTGAAACAAGGCTGTGTTAACGGGTACGATACTTTCCATTATTAGGAAAGAAATCAGCTAATAAATTTACTGCTAAAGGTAGACATGGCTTGTGTCTCAGTCCCTAGGGGTTTTTTTTTTTTTTTTTTTTTTCCCACTTCTGTGCCACCTGTGGCATTGCATCCACGCCGCTCATTCTGACACCCTGTCCACAGCCACAGCCTGGCCCGGCCCGCCGCCTACCCAGTACCGGCAATCCACAGGGAGCAGTCAATGTCAAGCCGTCAAGAGACATCCCACCGGAGGAAACACGGCACTGCTGCTGAGTCACTTCTTCGGTGGTGTTCAGTGGCGCCTGTTCTGATCTAACATACGCTGGTTGACACCACCTACTAAGCCCCCTACTGACGACAATAATTGCTTAGTCGCGGAGCTGGCGTGATTGAGCTCTCCCTCCGGAGGGTGCCGCCATGTCCGTCCAAACGGCATTCCTCCTCATGAATTTGCCATTACCGGTGAGCCCTACGGAATCAAAGCAAGGCCACAGGCAATGGGAGGACATCAGTACTTAGGATATTGATTTTTTTCCCCAATCTGTTTCTTTTCGCTGATGATCTGACATTACTATCAAAACAGTACAGTACTGCAAAATTTACAGCTGAACAGTCCTCGGGATAATGTTGAGGGTTTACAGTTCATACGGATATTCCAAGACAATAATGTTGAGGATTAGAGTTTTACAGTTAATACGGATATTCCAAGACAATAGTGTTGAGGATTAGGGTTTACAGTTCATACGGATATTCCAGAGACAATAATGTTGAGGATTAGGGTTTACAGTTAATACGGATATTCCAAGACAATAAGTGTTGAGGATTAGGGTTTACAGTTAATACGGATATTCCAAGACAATAATGTTGAGGATTAGAGTTTACAGTTCATACGGATATTCCAAGACAATAATGTTGAGGATTAGAGTTTACAGTTAATACGGATATTCCAAGACAATAGTGTTGAGGATTAGGGTTTACAGTTTAATACGGATATTCCAAGACAATAACGTTAAGGCAGGGTGGATTTTGGAGACTCCAAGGAAAATTATTTTTAGAAATAAATAACTTGAAGTTATTAATTCACACAATACTGTGGTTTGACCTTTTCCTACCGGTTACAGCTTTAAGCAGCGAGGGAGGATACTAAAGTTAGGTCCAAGAAAAGTGCAATAGACAATCTCAAACTTCAATTAAACAGAACAGACCTGATTTAGCTGAAAACTTTTTTTTTCCCAAACTTTTTTGATACTCACTCAGATTATTCTTGTGTTGTATGTAGCAGAAGTATGGGACTTTGATAGGCATGAGCAAATAAGGCGAATTCTTTTGCAGACACATGAACGAATGTTAAATGTCACGGATAAAACTCCAAATTCTATGAGCTCTGGCGAATTGGGCAGGTTGTAGATTAACCCCATCTTAAGATATATTCAAAATTGATTACCCTAACAGAAAGAGCCAGAACATCTCATCTTTAAGAAAAGCATGAATCATTTTCTTTAAATGCATAAATGTGGAACTTTTATGTGGGTTGCAAAAGTTCAAACTCTCTTACGTGAGGTCATGTTCGAGCAAGAGGGGGTTTTTGATAGTGAACAAGAGAAAGTATTTGTTCTTTAGAACTTGGAGAAAAAGTTTTTAGGTGACATGGGCCTTTGGAAACCAGTAGTTGCTTATCCATGTACAAACGACATAAGTTATAGTTTGAAAGAGAATAGGCATGCAGATGTGTTCATGGATGAATTCATACCTCTATGTTCTTTCTCAGTTTACGGTTGGGAGTATCACAGAGTAACATTCCTAGCTATTGTTAAACAAAGAAACAGCAGTTTTCTCTGTCTCTGTCTGTCTGTCTGTCTGTCTGTCTGTCTGTCTGTCTGTCTGTCTGTCTCTCTCTCTCTCTCTCTCTCTCTCTCTCTCTCTCTCTCTCTCTCTCTCTCTCTCTCTCTCCTTCCCTCCCTCCCCTAAAACGACTGTACACTTATTGGACAATAAAAAATGTGTCAGTGTCTCTCTCACTCCTCTCTTGCCCCCCTCTCTCTTTCTCTCTCTCTCTCTCCTCCATCCTCTCTCTCTCTCTCTCTCTCTCTCTCTCTCTCTCTTTCTCTCTCTCTGTCTCTCTCTCTCTCTCTCTCTAAAAAATCACTCTCTCCTCCCTCCCCCCCTCTCTCTCTCTCTCTCCCTCTCCTCTCTCTCTCACTCAAAACTCTGAAGAGGGGGTTCAGGAAGGATAGAGAAGGGATGTGGTTTGGAATGGGAGCTCAAAATGAGTAATCGTAAAGTTCTGGCCGTATGTTCGAACCACCATATGGTACCTGTGACGAGTCACTTGACAGCTCCACCCGATCGGTCCCAAACACCCATCCTCTTGTACAAATTGTACAAAACACATACGCCAACCACCCCCATCTTTCTTTCTGTCTCCTGTGTTTTCATACACGGCAGTGCAAGTTCCAAATCTATTCAAATCTATGCCAACTCCCCCCTTTCAAAATCCCTCCCCTCCCCCCTCACTCTCCAACCATGGTAGTGAAAGGTGGACTGCCTCGCTTAACGCCATAATATGTTCAAGAAAAGATTACCTCAGTTTCAAAGTCCATCACACTAGCCACTCTCTCTCTCTCTCTCTCCCTCCCTCCCTCCCTCCCTCTCCTCCTCTCTCTCTCTCTCTCTCTCTCTCTCTATCTTGAGCCCAGAGATTGTCTCTGGATTAAGGCAAAGACACAGGGCCTTCCATTCGCTCACTTCCCCCTCCCTCTATATCCACCGTCCTTTACAAGACCTTGTTGTGCTGGGCACAGAGCTGGTAAATGATGCAAGTATGGTAAATGGCGCTTTGTGAATTCTCATACAGCACTGTGACACAGGTTTAGTTTTACACATTTGCTACTGATCCAGTCCATGGTAAGGGTCGGGGGATGACAGACCCCCCATCCCCCCCTCCTTTTTTCCTTGTCTTGAGTGACACCGTCTTGAATGACACCCTGTGAAGCCAAACAGAAATTGGATTTGACAGTTTAGCAGATAAATAGGAGACACATAGTCTCTCACACTCACAGATTCCTCAAGACCAGCTGTAGATTAAAACGGTGTATTAAGAAAAACCACAGGGAGCTGGAAATAGCTCAGTTGGTGGAGCACCTGACTCGTAATCTTGGTGATCCTGGGGTTGCGGGCTCGAACCTCCACCAGGGCGTTTCGGTACAGGGGGATTTTTCCCTCAGAGTTAACATTGGTTCTGACTCCATTTTCCATACAGTCCTTCGAATGAGACTATAAACCGAGGTTCCGTGTGTGAACGCACGCATAACATCTTGCACACACGTAAAATCCCATCACCAACATTCGGAAGAGTAGGCCAGTTTGGCCTTTGGTATGGATGACACATTACACATAGCATGCACCCTGCATGAGAAATGGAAAGAATGAAGGAAGCAAGGAAAATGAGTGATTGATATTGAATGATACTGACTGGATGACACGGAAAATGACTGAATGAAGCACCAGCTGGCAGCTCTTCAGTCGGCACTACCCAGGTAGGCAGCCCGTTGTGTAAACGAGTGTTGATCATAAAGCGCTTAGAGCTTGGTCTCTAGCCGAGAATAGGCGCTATATAAGTATTCATATATTATTATTATTATCATTATTATTATTATTATTTTGTTATCATATTATCATTATTAATCAAGAGAGAGGGCATGGTTATCTCCCTCTGATCAGAAACTTCAAGCCTTAGTATCACTGTAGTCCCAGAACTGTAAGTAGAAACCATGTTTCTACACTTTGAATCTATACATTGATTGTATGTATGCCATGTTGTTTAGCAGTGCAACTTTGTGTAAAAAACTTTGTGACATTTATCAAAATGATAAATGAGTATTCTCTTGTAAATAGTGTGTTTCCCACCATGTGGTAAAAGTTATTACCATGTGGTTAAGATTCTTTGTTAACAATCTGACCATCATTCTTTGTGTACAATCTGGCTTTTGCCAGGATGCAATTCTATCTGTTAAGATGACAACTGAATAATACATTTTGTTCAGAAAAAAAAAAAAAGCAGTATGCCGGTACTAGGCAAAAACTGCTGAGTTGATTTATGAATACTGGTGATTGTTGGAATGCTTTGTAGTGTAGGATTCTGAGTCTACACCACACATGTACTTGGGCTAAGTGTATTCCATGTTAATGTAATTTAAT
>JADBJO010016296.1:27500-30000 GCA_016801955.1 Conus betulinus | reverse complement strand
TTTCTCTGTCTCATTTGGCTCACAAATGGCAGTACAAATTTTAAATCTATTCTAATTTATGCCAACTCTCCCCTCTAACCCCCCTCCATCCTTCCTTCTGTCCCTGATGTAGCGAAAGTATCGAACGACAAGTTCACATCACATTGCGACAATGTCACCCCTCTCCCCCCCCCCCTCTCCCCCTCTCCTCTCCCCAGCCATGGGTCAGAAACATTCTTTGAAACCAGGCAACAGCCTGGCTACAACCCAGGTGATAAGAAATGATTTCAATTTCAAAATCCATCACTTACGCCACCCTGTGTCTCTTACTTTCCCGTAGCCAAGACGTGTTCTCACCCTGCAAGGTCAGAGCGAAAACCACCCCCTTCCTCCTCCTCTACCACCACTGCCACCCACCTCCACCCCACACCCCCACCATATTCACCACCCTTTGTGTCATGCACAAAGCCTATGTGTGATGAAATTGTGTTAACCAGCACTAGATCACTTAGCATTTGTTCTCCAGATGCTTTGGGAATTATCATACGTTAATTTCGACACGGAAACTGATGTGTAGTTTCAAACGTTCGCAACTGGTCCAATCCATGGTACGGGGTGGGAGGAACAATCCCCCCCCCCTCCCCCCCCACCTTCCTTTCAGTGTCTTGAGTGACACCCTGTCAGCCAGATTAGAAACCTGATTTGACAGTTAAGCATACGAATAGAAGACACATAGTCGCACATTCACTGATTGATCAAGTCCAGCTGTAGATCAGAACTAATGAACAAGACAGACACCAGGGGAAAACCAGAGAGGAGGCACAGCTGTCTTTTTCACTGTGATCAGGTCTGAGTTACTGATTTTCCCAGAACTGTAAGTTGAAACTATGTTTCTACATTTTGAATCCATGCATTGATTGTATATATGCCATGTGGTTTAACAGTGTAACTTTGTGCTAATCCTTGGTGACATTTATCAAAATGATGAAGGAGTATTCTGGTGTAGTAGTTTTTGCTTGCCACCATGTGATACAAGCTATTGCCATGTGGTTAAGAATTGTTTTTTTTGTTAATGATCTGACCACTGTTCTTTGTGTACAATCTGACTTTTGCCAATTTGACATTTCTATCTGTCAAGATGATAACTGAATGATGAACTCTGATCAGAAAAACAGTATGCCTGTACCAGTGAAAACTGCTAGGTCGATTTATGAATACTGGTGATTGCTGAAATGCTCTGTAGTGTATGAGTTTAAGTCTAACACATGTGTACTTGGACTAAATGTGTTTTCCAAGTAAATGTAATTTAACTCATAAGACACATTGAAGAGTTATTTAACTGAAATCATTTAGCATTGTATTACTGTCTCCTACCCTTTTGTAAACTCCACTCAATCTCTAAACAAAAGTGGAGATTGATAATTGTAATAGAAACTGTACACTAAAGTAATCCTTTGTTGGCTGAGTTGACACATCTCTTCTGAAAGGTAGAGGGCAAATGTGTGAACTCGACAAGCCAGACTCACAGTTACTTAACTACAGACCAGGTTCTCTTTATCGCTGACCTGGGATCATGGCTGCCCTGGTCAAGTCTATTGGCGACTACACCCCCACAGCCTATCCTGTCTACACAACAGGATCAGTCACCAGCCACAAGAGAGAGAGAGAGAGAGAGAGAGAGAGAGAGAAAATTCTCCACTCCGACGTTAGATAAATCCCACTATTCCAAATGCATTCAAACTCACTCATCCAGAGCTTCTCATCACATAATAATAAAACAGTGAAGACAAAAAAACAGTCTTTAGAAATTGACATGTCTATTGTGAACTAACTTTAACTACTTACCTGTGTGTAAGCAGGTAAAGTTGATGTGTGAAAGTGCACTTAACTTGCGTCGGTTCTTCGTTGGTCAATCAGTATTGAATGTTTGAACTTCTCACTGATTCTGTCCCTTGGAGCTACAAGTACTTTTAAGAGTACACGCCTAAGAAAACCTATCCCTGAGCCATTATTGAGTATTTTAACAGTCCCGAGAAAAAGAAAACTTTCTTTTGATGACTAGTTCCCTCCGATCCTTCCACCACTAGTAAGAGAGAGGGTAGAGGTGAAATTTTAATCTGATTCTCATAGAGAAAATATTCAAAGTCCTTCCCCCTAGAGGACACACTGATCCATCCCCAACTCTCATCACAGAAACAAACAAACAATGATGAACAGAACTGATCTAAGTTTTTCTCAGTTCGCAGTCGTTTCAGCGTGTTGTGAAGATAGCTCCACAAATCCATGTGTAATTATTTGCACATGATGAAATCTTTTAATACATCAGAATGCCATTGTGCTTACACAGGAACAGCTGAACATTCCTATATTAGAGCATGATTGGTCTCTTAATCGGTCCAGTGTATGGACTACAAGTCCAGTCAAATTACTTCAACTGATATGCTCTCAGTCGAGATTGATGGTCTTTTTTTTCATTATTATTTTTGTCATCATCATCATCATCATCATCATCATCATCATC
>JADBJO010016296.1:12500-17500 GCA_016801955.1 Conus betulinus | reverse complement strand
TCCACATGACGTTTCTAAATTATGGAAAGAAATTTAAAAAAATCAAGGTACATTTCATCTCCCTCAGCCTGCTCTGCATGTTAATGATAAAATTTATAGAACTAACAAAGAAAAGACTGAATTATTAGCAGAATCTTTTGCTTCAATGAGTCAGACTGAGTGTTTATCTCAATCTGAACAAATTCAAAGAAAGGAGTTTGAGGATAAATTCCAAAACATTGAGCAGACTAATATAGAAAGTAACACTTTATATATAAACACAAACTTAACAATGCATGAACTCTGTTTCGCACTTAAACGTGTAAAACCGGGTAAGATATCGACTGGTTCGGATCCTATTTCCTATAACTTGATTAAGCATTTTCCTGAGAGTCTGTTATCAAAGTTGTTGGAATTCTTTCAGATTTGCTGGAATACTGGAATGCTCCCTACAGATTGGAAAAAAAGCTACTGTCATCCCAATCCTTAAACAAGGAAAACCTAAAACTCTTCCCTCTAGTTTTCGACCTATTTCTTTAACACCTCACATTGGAAAACTTTTTGAAAGAATCATGAAAAACAGAATAGAACATTTCCTTGAAAAAAATGGAGTCTTGCCTTTATTCCAGGCTGGTTTTAGGAAAAGAGAGTCACAGACCACATTGTCCACTTATTCTCAAATGTGAAAAAAGCTCTTGCCAAGGTCATTCGACCCTTGCACGTTCTTTGATGTTCATAGAGCCTACGATTCAGTATGGCATTCTAAATTGTTGTTCAAAGCACATGAAGTAGGAATACGAGGTCGTTTTCTAATTTCTAAAAGCTTTCTTATCGGACAGAACTATCCAAGTCAATCTACATGGAGCTTTATCAACTTCTAAGACTATTAACATGGGTGTTTCCCCATGGAAGTGTAATCGCTCCAACACTTTTCTCGCTAATGCTTTACGATATTAAACAGCTTAATACGATAGTTAAACATTAGGTATAATATGATAAAAGGAAATGTAAGCATTAGCTCTATGAAATGTAAACTGCAATTTTTCCAAACAACAAACCAAAAGAAAGAAAATCATTGAACAGTATAAGGAAATAGTTGACAATATTTTTCATTACATGAAATCAAATGGGTTTGGTTTATCTGCTCACAAAACTGTCTTTGTTGTCTTTACAAAGAAAACAACTGCGTTTGAAGGCAGAGAAGCTATCTCTATAAGGGTTGATAATAATTTGATATACCCAAGCAAACAAGTTAAGTTTTTCGGAGTAATCTTCCACTATAAACTTTTTTGGAGTAAACATATTAATTTCCTTGTAGAAAAGGCTGGGAAAAAAATAGGTTTATTACATGTTCTTTCTGCCATACCTCTGATTAACTGGGGATCTAACCTCGTCTATGTCGCCTCAGGGTTAGTTCGTTCAATTCTGTCATATGGCCAAGAAGTTTTTTTTTACAGCTGGAAAGACAGATTTACACAAGCTTACAAGTATTGACTCGTTAGCCTTTAAAATTGCATTAGGACTTCCCGATGGGCTTCAATTGATTTGACGTACAAGGAGGCTGGTGTGTTACCCTTAAAAATGAACACAGGCGCCTGTAATTTCACAGTGAGGGCTAGAACCATCCCAAATTCAGTAATGACTGAACTGGATGGCAGTACGTATATTTCAAGAGAGATCCGTAACAAATCGGTATACATGTCCTTAGGTGATTATGTTTCCCCATTGTTTCAGAACTGCAACCTCTCTCTTGATGGTATTGCCCAGGTTCCATGTTGTTCATACCCTTCGTGGTTGTCAGAGCAGGCTGAAATAATCTACTCTTACGGAGATTTAAATAAAAAGATAAATCCTCTGTTACTATCATCCTATGCCAAAGACTTGATAGACAGGAAATAGCACTAGATTTTATACTTGACATGCCCGTTATACATAGACAAATACTTATACTATCTGACTCAAAATCAGCGCTTACGGCTTTACATTGTCAATCAAAATCTAGTCGTTCAGACTTGGGTGTGTGAGATCTTATTTCTCATTCATCAGTTAATAACCCGGGGTATCGATGTAACTCTGTTATGGGTTCCAGGGCACTCTAGTTTACGTGGCAATGATTTAGCTGACTTTTATGCTAAGGAAGCTGCAAGAAATAAATCTGATGTTTTGAATTGTGATATCCTTCTTTCTTCATCTGAAGCTATCCACATTCTGACAAGTTCAATCTGGAACATAAGACAGATACAATATCTTGAGATTCAGCTCGGAAGCACAGATGGGATATGACGAAACCAACAAGCAAATGCTGTAATCCTCCAGGGCCAATCCCAAATCGTAACCTTGTACATAGGCTGCGGGTTAATGGTTGGTTAGGTAGGTATTTTAAAACCGGCACCTGCTTGTGCATGTGGTCAGACTCTCGATATCCCTCATTTTTTATTTGACTGTACTAGTACAAAAAATCACTTTCAGCCTCTTCATGATAAGATGAAGTCCTTCAAGCTTCCGTTGACTTTGTGTCAAGTGTTTTTAATCCCAGTTATGAGACGGCTGGAGCCTGGCAATGTTGCTGTTACTCTTTATTAAATCTCATCCACTTGGAAGATATTTTTAATTCTTCCACCGCCCCACCCTCTCCTCGATGCCTCCCTCCCCCCTAACAGGTTTTGTTTTTTTTGTTTGTTTTTTAGAACCAATTCGCGAATTTTTGAAACGTTAAAATCTTATTCAAGGCATATTCCATATCAGTATGGTTCGGCGTCTAATTTGCCGTAGAGCAAGGCTTTTTCATCCCCCCCCCCCCCCCCCCCCTTCCTCCCTCTTCTCCCTTCTTCCCCAATCCAATCCATACACCCATAAGCTGTTCGACTCTTACGAGTAATATGTCAGCCAGTTCCATACTTTAATGACCCTTGACTACCATGTATTGGATTATATACATGTAGTCACACAGAATTGGTGTTTCTGAATTCCGGTATCTATGGGCTGTGTGTGTGTGTGTGTGTGTGTGTGTGTGTGTGTGTGTGTGTGTGTTATGTTAGTGTATGTAGAAATTATCTCCTCTATAGGCTTATTGCTTTGATGTTTGGACAAACGAACGAATGAACGAAGTTTAATGCTGTTAGGCTGTAAAAGCCCTTTAAGCAAAATCGGCGGATGTACAACAACAAAACGCGACTCAATTTCGATTTTATTAACATGGAAACCACAGCAATATCCTGTTTTTTCACTTTACGTGATGAAATCATGAACGAGAAAATGTCACTGGTGTTCACTGTCAGTTCTGTAGACGACGGTCACAGGTAAAACTGGATCAGTCCGTGGACAGCGTGCAGCACATGCTTGGGTCTCTGCATGCTTCGTGTTGCCGATGCGTCTTCCTTTCCAAATGCAGGACAATTTAAGACATTCCTCTTATGACATGTGTCTTTCTTCCTGGTTGTTAAACCAGAAAAAGCGATCGTCTTCCGAACACGGATCGCAGGAATATTCTTGAAGGTCGTCGTCTGATTCACACAGCAGCACACTTACATCATCCGTTTGATGGAACACATCCTTCCGAAATACTTTTTGTCTATAGCTTGCTCCAAACTTGTGTCGATGTCCGACTGGTGGATTTCTGGGCCCCTGCTGTTGCGCACCGACGGATCGGGGTGCGAGCACCGAAGCGTATCCTGAATGGGCGTGGATGTGTATGTGCGTGCGCGCGTATGTGTGCGTGCATGCGTGTGTGTTTATGAGAGAGTGAATGCATGTGTGTACGAGTGCTCGAGTATGAGTGTGTGTGTGTGTGTGTGTGTGTGTGTGTGTGTGTGTGTGTGTGTGTGTGTGTGTGTGTGTGTGTGTGTGGGCGTGTGTAAGTCTGTGTGTGAGTGTGCAAGTTTGAGTGTATGTGAGGGTATGGTGTGTGTCGTATTGAGATGCGTGTATTTGTGTGTATTTATGTAAGTGCGTACTTTTGTGTGTGTGCGCGCGGGCACGCGCGTCCGTATGTGTGTGTGTGTATGTGCGTGAGTACGCACGCGCGCATGTGTGTGTGCGCTTGTGTGTGTGTGTGTATGTGTGCGCGCGTATTTTGGTGTGTTAATTATGCTTCTTTGCTTTGAATGAAAAACGTTGGTATTCTGTTCATAGCTTTGCCCACAATTCACTAGCTCTGTTTTTCCCGAAGATGGGAGTATGGCTGCCTTAATGGCGGGATAAAAAAAAACGGTCATAAACACAATACTCCACTGCCTGTATAGACAGCCTGCGTACGCAGGAAGAAAGAAAGAGACTTGCTCTGTTTTTGTGTTGTGCTTTAAGAAAGCTCAATTGCCATGCTCTGTGTTTTACGTGTGTACTCGCAATTTTGCTTGTTTGGGGGTAAACCGTAATGCTAATTTCATCTGGTGAGCTCTATATTTTGTGTGTTTGCCCGCAATTTGGCTTGTTTGGGGGTAAACCGTAATGCTAATTTCATCTGGTGAGCTCTATATTTTGTGTGTTTGCCCGCAATTTGGCTTGTTTGGGGTAATGCTAACTTCAATGGCTGAGCTCTATATTTTTGTGTGTTTGCCCGCAATTTGGCTTGTTTGGGGTAATGCTAACTTCAATGGCTGAGCTCTATATTTTGTGTGTTTTTGCCCGCAATTTGGCTTGTTTGGGGTAATGCTAACTTCAATGGCTGAGCTCTATCTTTTGTGTGTTTGCCCGCAATTTGGCTTGTTTGGGGTAATGCTAACTTCAATGGCTGAGCTCTATATTTTGTGTTTGCCTCGCAATTTGGCTTGTTTGGGGTAATGCTAACTTCAATGGCTGAGCTCTATCTTTTGTGTGTTTGCCGGCTATTTGGCTAGTTTAGTGTAGTGCTAAGCTCGATTGCTGTGCACGATGTTTCATGTGCTTACTCGCATTTTGGCTTCTTCTGGGTAACGCCACGGGTCTGTTTTGGTTTTTCTTTTCGATTTCTTTCTTATGTTGGGATTAGACCATTGAAGGAGGAGAACTCGATAACGTTTCCTTGTGGAGTAAAACGGAAACAT
>JADBJO010016296.1:0-7500 GCA_016801955.1 Conus betulinus | reverse complement strand
CTATGCTTCTTCTTTCTCCTCCTCCTCTTCTTCTTCCTATTCTTCTTCTTCCTCCTCCTCCTCTTCTCTTCTTCTTCTTCTTCCTCTTGTTCTTCTTGTTGTTGTTCTTGTTGTTGTTCTTCTTGTTGTTGTTCTTCTTCCCACCGTGTTCCCTGTTTTTTTTTCTCACGTGTTCCCTAGCAAACTAACGTCACTTTCACGGGCAGACAAATGAAATGTTAAATTCAAAGACTGGCGTCTGGATTTTTGTTGCTCTGCAGGTGTCTCTAACTTTGTATTTGGAGAAGAGGACCAGAGCCCCGAAAGCAATGGCAGAAGCGACCCGAAAAGAGTTCCAGATCGATCTGGTCGAGGAGGAATAAAGTGAACTTCATAAGGCTTAAAATTTCCCAACTTAGAACAGGTGTCCCCTTAGCAGTGGGGTAAGACATCCATCTGAAAAGGCACGCCTTGAGACGCCCCCCCCCCCCCCCCCCCAAAAAAAAAAAAAAAAAAAAAAAGTTGCAGGTTCTCTTAAGACGTTCTGCCTTCAAGCTCTTCCAAGAGTTTCCTCCCACTGAACATGATGTACGCACTCACGTAAGAGGAGTTTGGGCGTACTTGTGTCCCAGACCACTGATGTTGTAGCCGCATCTGTAGGTGTTGTTGGTGTAGATGTCCACGAAGTCCTCCCCAAACTTCATGCAGCCTGGTGGTCCGTAACAGCCTGCAACCCGAACACAGGTAACACTAAACAACAAACAAGCGGGGTAACTCTTTGCTCCCATGATGAAATAAATACACGCCCACAACTCCGAACGAATGCTGCCCACGACACCGAATCACCTAGCTGAAATGACAGCACAGAGCACACAGAAGAAACGGGGAAACATTCCCCCCAAAAAGGATGTTCCAAGCTTGCCTGTATACTCTGTACTGGACGCATCTACACAGCAACAACGACTGAACATATTAACAAATACAGATTAACATTTGTAAAGACTGGCGCGACTTTTTCGATTTTGCTGTTGTTGTCGTACCCTGGCTAAAAGACTCCAGGGATCATCCGAACATCTGAAGCACTTGAACACTATGGTACAAACGCATCAGCTGGGGATGAAAACATTACGTGTGTGTGACCGTTTCTGAATACCCCGCCACGTGGGCAGCCACACTCCGACTTTGAGTGGTTTTTTGGAGACTGACTTTGAATACAGTCAGAGAAGAACACGGATACACAGTAAAAAAATACAGGTAACCTCGATTTGACTGCGGTGAAAGGAAATGTTATACGAGCCGGGGAACAGTAACAGTAAATAACAAACATATAACAAACAAAAAAAACGCGAGCAGGCGTAGCGACAGGAATGTTTGACAGAAAGGATATTGATGACCCAAGTGCATGTATTTCGTTATTTCGTGAGCTTTTTACACAGCTACGGGCTGTTTTTCTGTTTTCTTTCTTTTGTTTCTTTGTTTCTTTCCTTCTTTCTATCCGTCTTCCTTTCTCTTTGTCTGTCTGTATTTCTTTCTGTCATTCTCTTTTTCTTTGTTGTATTAAAACAGAATGAATGTGTCAGTGCACCAAAGATTAGCAGATTCCTAAAACCAGACGCTTTGTATCAAACACTAAAATGCTGAAGTTCACAGGAGAATGTCCATCGGTAATGAACAGACATGGTGAATGAGGGCTGACAAATCGAAAAAAAAAAAAAAAAAAGAGAAGGAGGAAATTTGAGGTGGTTGGAGGACCCACAGAAAAATTTTTTTTTAAAAAGGCGGAAGGCAGTGGGGCATGGGGAGGGGGGGGGGGGGGGGGGGGGGGGGGGGGGGGGGGGGGGGGGGGGGGGGGGAGGATAAAGAAAGGATGGGGAAAATGCAGAAGTTGGCAGAGGGGGAAGAAGAAAAGAAAAACGATACTGATAGTCAGTTTTTAAAAACGGCAATGGCCAGGTCAGTTTACTTTTCCCCAGAGCAAAATTTTGTCCCCTCCTGTTTTCTCTTTTCTACAGAGCCAAAAAATGTTATTGAAGCGAAAACTAACTGGGAGGTCATGGGTTTGATTCTCATCAAAGTCATGCGGGATTTTTACGCCCCGACCGGCTCCTACCCTGGACTGAGTTTACCATGGGCTCAATATGGAAGACTGGGACCACACAATGGAGTTTTTATCCACCTAGTGGATGCGTCTCAGGAAGTATGGCTAACATTTCCTAACTAACACTGAAGGGTGTCTGTATCTCTCGGAGCAGGTTAACGCTGGGATACATTATGAAATAAGCGTAGAATGCAGCCCCCCATCACACAGCCTCAGGCCAGAATGGAGATCCGTTGTATCACTCTTCATCATCCTCGTCCTCATCCATCAGCATAAAAAAAAAAAAAAGTCACAAATTCTGTGGCCGTTCATGCCCTGCTCTCGTTCTTCAAAGGGGTGCAGCTGTCTACCCAAATCAGAAGTCCTTCTTCGGCTGCTCTCTGTTGGATCACATGGTAAGCTAAGGTAATGTTGCTTATAGCCCAGCCGACGGCAAAGGGCCATATCAGGGGAGGGGGGGGAGATCCATCTTTGCCTCCTCCCCCATTCCAGTCATCGGGCCCAGGACCACACAAAAGAGATAAAGACAACGACCCGTGAAAATCCAGAAAGGTGGCAAACAGCTCACTCAGTTGATCGTAAGATAAAAAAGCCAAAAGTCACGAGATCTGATATTCGTTCTTGTGGGCCCGTTACGCTAACAGTTGATCGTAAGCTAACACAGCAACACACACTCTACCCTGCGGATGTAGCCTGCTCATTATCCGTTTTTCTTTCCCACAGCCCGCGCGCCATGGCACGTGATGTCCGTCACGGAGCCACTTCAAGCTAGCCCCCCCGGCGCGCCTTCAGCGGGAAGACGCTGTGCATCGTACTTTACCGGCATGCAACCCCCCCCACCCCACCTCCCCCCCCCACCCAACCCCCACCCCCCCCCCCCCCCACCCCCCCCCCCCCCCCCCCCCCCCCCCCCCCCACACCCCCCCCCCCCCCCCCCCCTCCCCCCCCCCCCCCCCCCCCCCCCCCCCCCCCCCCCCCCACCACCCCCCCCCCCCCTCTCTCTCTCTCTCATGGTGAGCAGAGATAGTGTGGACAGAGGTGGCTGACCCCGGTTCTCAACTGAACGCTCTGTATGTAATCACCTCATCAGGTGGGGGAGGCTGCACTGTTGCTTTTTTTTGTTTGTCTGTCTGTTTTCTCACAGAAACGTATATTCATATCAACATATCCTTTTTTTTTTTTTTGCAGTGGATTCCATACTCAGCGCATTAATCACAACACACATTTCTGCTACTCATCAAGAAAAGTGCCGAAAACGAACGCGTCATGCTCTCTGTTTGGCACTTCTGTAAGGGATACGGTGCTAACGTTAGCGTAGGGGGGGTCCTCGCTGGTCTATCAGCATTTTTGTCCTTCTGGGAGAAGCTCATTCAAACATGCTCAGGTCCTTTCCACAGAGCGCAAGGTCTCAGAACTTCCTCTATCAGCTCTCATTCCAACCCCACGCAGTGTGGACCCGAATTTCTGTAGCAACCAACCACACCGAGACCTTGGTTCCAGAGGTGGCAAATCTTTAAAAAAAAGTTTATGTAATACATTCGCCGGACATGAACAAGCGAATCACAAGACAAAACACGACGCGTTTCGACCTCTTAGGTCTCCACCTTAGCTTAAGGCTGTGTCAAAACAACTGACACAGGCTAGAACACCAAGGCTACATCGACATGTTGCCTCTATGCTCTGCATAGTTATGGCGGGGATTGTCTTCAGTCGTGACAAGCTCGTAGCATAACATTATCAGTCTCCAAAATCCCCCGAAGTCGGAGTGTGGCTGCCCACGTGGCAGGGTAATCAGAACGGTCGCACACGTAATGTTCTCATCCCTAGCTGATGCATTTGTACCATAGTGTTCAAATACTTCAGCTGTTCGGATGATCCCTAGAGTCTTTTAGCCTGGGGTAGGAGAGAAGAAGAAGAACAACAACAGCAACGACCTCTTAGTCTTCTTCAGGCAAGATAAACAACACCCCAAGACACCGAAAATGAAAAAAAAAAAATGAGCAATCACTTATGTGGTCAAATTCAGCGTGAAATAGGCGTGGAATGAGACACGCATCGGGTTTTGTCTTGTGATTCGTTTGTTCATGTTTTGGCGGATTTATTACATAAACTTTGCAGAATTTCTTAGGAATCCGCCCGCAGTCGCCTCACTGTGCAACTAGCTCCTGAGGTGGCAGTTTAAAAGATGCCGTTATGAGAGGTTCTGCTTCCGTGTGCTCACCGGTTCTTTTCAACGATCTTCCTTCTTCAGAGGAACGGCAAGTGGAGTGATGGTGGAACACAAACCATTTCAACGATTCACCTCTGACCACAGGTTTTTCTTTTTCTTTTCTTTCTTTTCTTTTCATTTATCTTATTCAATTACTTATCTTTTTGAAGTGGGTGGGCAAGTGTAACATTCCCTCCTCCTAGGGGGCTGGTTGGTCGGTGTTGGGCGTCTCTCATGCCTGTTGTATATCCTGGTGCGCCACTCGTTTTTTGTACGTCTTTGTTTCGCTGTTTCAGGCTAAGTGTGCCCCCACCTCCTCTCATCTCTCTCTCTCTCTCTCTCTCTCTCTTGCGTGCTGCTGCTACTACCTAATATCTCACTTAATGATGCATTTCAATTATTGTCATGAATTTCTTTACATTGTTTTTCTATGTGTACCTTAATTTGATTTATTGTGTTCGATTGTATGCCCCTTCAGAATGGGCCTTGGCCTTAAACTGATTAAAACATTCGTATTCATTCTCTCTATCTCTCTCTCTCTCTCTCTCTCTCTCTCTCTCCATCTCGTCTCTCTCTCTCTCCACACACACACACACACACACACACACACACACACACACACACACACACGCACGCGTTGTCTCTGAGCTCTTGGGTTTTCATTATTCTTTCTTCTTTGGAGATACATATTTATACTTTTTATCTGACCTACTTGTGGGGGGGGGGAAATGATCTTTTTTATTTCTTTCAAAACATGAGAACTGTCCAGCTCTCTCTCTCTCTCCTACTCTCGTCTCTCTCTCTCCTCTCTCTCTCTCTCTCTCTCTCAACAGAGATTTTCCGTTCCTTTGAAGTTTTAAGATCAAGATAAAGGAAGAGACAATGAGATAAGTTCCTACTATGCCCACAGGACACTTCAGCATTTCCAATCCAAGCGCCGCTCATTTCTGCCCCCCCCCCCCCTCCCCCCCTCCCCTCCCCCCCGCATCCCCACCAGTATGTCTCTTCCCCTCTCTCTCGTCTTGAATACTGAGTATTCAAATATTATGCATGTGCGCTCGCGCGCACACACACACACACACACACACACACACACACACACACACATGGGCACACACACACACACACACCACACCCACACACACACACACACACGCACAGACGCACGCGCGCACACACACACACGTGTTACTACTATTACTACTGCTACACACACATGCACACACACATAACACAACACACACACACACCCACATACACACACACATACACACAACACACACACACACAACACACACACACACACACACACAACACACACACACAACACACACACACACACCCACACACCACACACACACCACACACACACACACCACACAACACACACACACACACCCACACACACACACACAACACACAACACAACACACACACACACACACACACACACACACACACACACACACAACACACACACCACACACACACACACACACACACACACACACAGCACACACAAACACACACACACACACACAACACACACACACACACACACACACACACACACACACACCACACACACACACACACAACACAACACACACACACAAACACACACACACACAACACACACACACACCCCCACACCCCCACACAACACACACACACACACAACACACACACACACACACACCCACACAAACCGTCTTGGGCTGGTGTAACCGTTAGTAATGGCTATTCTGGTAAACATCGCCATCATCTGTGACCTATAATGAACATACTTACAAATTTTCAGAAAGATCGGCCAAGAACTTTCTGAGATTTTCCATCAAGAAGAAAACCATTATGGGCCGTTAGTAACGGCTATAACGGTAAACTTAAACATCGGGCATCTCTGTGACCCATAATGAACATACCTACAATTTTCAGAAAGATCGGCCACTTACTTTCTGAGATATTCCATAAAAAACAAAAACCGTTATGGGGTCGTTATAGCCGTTAGTAACGGCCATAACGGTAAATTAAACGTCGGGCATGATCCGTGACCCATAATGAACATACCTACAAATTTTCAGAAAGATCGGCCAAGTACTTTCTGAGACATTCCATAAAAAAGAAAAACTATTATGGGCCGTTACAGCCGTCAGTAACGGCTACAACGGTAAACTAAAACGTCGGGCATCATCCGTCGACCCATATGGACATACCTACAAATTTTCAGAAAGTTCGGCCAAGTACTTTCTGAGATATTCGATAAAGAAGAAAAAAACATTATGAGCCGATATAGCCGTTAGTAACGGCTATAACGGTAAACTAAAACATCGGGCATCATCCGTAAGCCATAGTGAACATACCTGCTAATTTTCACAAAGATCGGCCAAGTACTTTTCTGAGATATTCCATAAAGAAGAAAAACCGTTACAGGCCGTTATAGCGTTAGTAACGGCTATAACGTTAAACTAAAACATCGGGCATCATCTGTGACCCATAATGAACATACCTGCTAATTTTCACAAAGATCGGCCAAGTACTTTCTGAGATATTCCATGAAGAAAAAAAAAACCGTTTACAGGCCGTTACAGCCGTTAGTAACGACTATAACGGGGTAAAACTAAACATCGGGCATCATCCGTGACCCATAATGAACATACCTGCTAATTTTCACAAAGATCGGCCAAGTACTTTCTGAGATATTCCATAAAGAAGAAAAACCGTTACAGGCCGTTACAGCCGTTAGTAACGGCTATAACGGTAAACTAAAACATCGGGCATTATTCGTGACCCATAATGAACATACCTACAAATTTTCAGAAAGATCGGCCAAGTACTTTCTGAGATATTCCATAAAGAAAAAAACCCGTTACAGGCCGTTACAGCCGTTAGTAACGGCTATAAATGGGGTAAACTAAAACATCGGGCATCATCCGTGACGCATAATGAACATACCTGCTAATTTCACAAGATCGGCCAAGTTCTTTCTGAGATATTCCATAAAGAAGAAAAACCGTTACAGGCCGTTACAGCCATTAGTAACGGCTACAAACGGTAAACTAAAACATCGGCATTATTCGTGACCCATAATGAAGATACCTGCTAATTTTCACAAAGATCGGCCAAGTATTTTCTGAGATATGCCCATAAAGAAGAAAAAAACCGTTACAGCCGTTACGCATTTTGCCCGTTCGTGCACAAGTGACGTGAAAATCAA
>JADBJO010016295.1:35000-40916 GCA_016801955.1 Conus betulinus | reverse complement strand
ATCTTTTGTAGGATTTCTACCTTTGAAAACGTCAATCATGTGGGGACTGGTACTAGATTGAGCAGAAATGGGTTTTTTTTTCAAAATGTAACTGGAGATCTGAATCCTGAGAGCATGGGAGTGCTATGCTAAGAGCTCTTTCAAAAGTGTGTGTATAAGTCTGCATCTTTTATTATGTCTGGCATTTTTTTTTTTCATGCTGTTTAATTAAGCAAAAAAGAAAAAAAAAAAAAAAAAAAAAGAAAGAAAACCCAACAATTTTACGATATGCTCAGTGTCAAACATTTCGAAAGAAGTTATGCATGGATAAACTGTTCGAGTCCAAACCTTCTAGACAGTCAGTGGGTTCCATGGATAAACTATTCGAGTCGAAACCTTTCTAGGCAGTCAGTGGGTTCCATGGATAGACTATTCGAGTCGAAACCTTCTAGGCAGTCAGTGGGTTCCATGGATAAACTATTCGAGTCGAAACCTTCTAGGCAGTCAGTGGGTTCCATGGATAAAAACTATTCGAGTCGAAACCTTCTAGGCAGTCAGTGGGTTCCATGGATAAAAACTATTCGAGTCGAAACCTTCTAGACAGTCAGTGGGTTCCATGGATAAACTATTCGAGTCGAAACCTTCTAGACAGTCAGTGGGTTCCATGGATAAACTATTCGAGTCGAAACCTTCTAGACAGTCAGTGGGTTCCATGGATAAACTATTCGAGTCGAAACCTTCTAGACAGTCAGTGGGTTCCATGGATAAACTATCGAGTCGAAACCTTCTGGGCAGTCAGTGGGTTCCATGGATAAATTTCGAGTCGAAACCTTCTAGACAGTCAGTGGGTTCCATGGATAAACTAATCGAGTCGAAACCTTCTAGGCAGTCAGTGGGTTCCAAGTTGTACCGCAAGATTTAAATCAGTGTGTTCGAAACATGAGCTTTAACCAAACAAAAGCAATACGGGCGTTTCTTTGTTTGTTTGGGTTTTGGGGGGAGACCATTATTATTAGTATTATGTGTCTTGTTTTATTGTTGTGTATTTTGTTTTGAGAATGAAAGGCAGAGCATGTCAAGGTATAGAGTAGTTTCTTCATCTGTTCCAGTTTCAGCATCTTCGTGAGGTCATACCCGAACCAGCACCATGTCGTCCTTTGTGCCATCTTGATCTTTCTTGCTTTCTACCGCCATGTCGTCCTTTGTGCCGTCTTGATCTTTCTTGCTTTCTACCGCCATGTCGTCCTTTGTGCCATCTTGATCTTCCTTGCTTTCTACCGCCATGTCGTCCTTTCTGGCATCTTGATCTTTCTTGCTTTCTACCGTCACAGTTCGAAGGATCATGACGGTTATAGCTGGGCATTCCAACGGTTCAAATGACAGCGAGACCGTTCATTTTATTTTCGTTCAAGGATACGCATTTATTTCCTTTACGTCGTGTACGTGTGTGTGTGTGTGTGTGTGTGTGTGTGTGTGTGTGTGTGTGTGTGGTGTGTGTGTGTGTTTCAGATTTAACGTCTATCCACTCTAGGTGATATTAGACGGGGAAAAAAAAAAAACACCTCATCGTCACAAAAATAAACAATATAAACAAACGCTTCATGTCAACCTAGAAAACTACAAATGGTTTGATATGGGAGAGAACAGTGAGAGGTAGGGGACGGATGAAGATGGTCCTTTCGTATATTTTATTTAGTTTTAGTAGCAGGTAAATGATTAACTCACTTAAAAGTAACCTCGTAAGTATGAGATCATAAATGTAAGAAACTATAAGTGCTTACTTATCGGACTCTTTGATGAAAGAAAGAAAGAATTCATAGGTTAATACTGGTGATTCAAAAATATTTCCAAATGTATATGTAGAAAGAATGGGTATATAATTTGTTTTATAGCGGCACATGAGATAATATGATCAACTGAGATGCTCTGTCCACAAACACATGAGGCATTTTTTACTAAATTTAGTAAAAGTGTGTGTGTGTGTGTGTGTGTGTGTGTGTGTGTGTGTGTGAGAGAGAGAGAGAGAGGAGAGAGAGAGAGGAGAGAGAGAGAGAGAGAGAGAGAGAGAGAGGAGAGAGAGAGAGAGAGAGAGAGGAGAGAGAGAGAGAGAGGAGGAGGAGGAGGAGGAGGAGGAGATTCTGAATGCTCTTGGTTAAAGAAGTGGAGTCCAAATGGAGAAAAAAAAAACGATTTGAATGTAATTAAACTTGCGGGCTAATGAAAAGCATGAGCATGTGCCACACGCCCTAAAAGTAATAAATTATCCTCAAGTTGAACGGCGTGGAGCTGAGGCAGAAACAAAAAGAGAGAAGAGAGTGCACCCCCTTTCCCCTGCACGTCTTTCACTCTAACAGAATGTCGTCAGCCATAATTCATATTCTCAGTCTGACTCCAGACAGCCCACCATCGCCCCATATATATGTAAATCCCCGAGCTGCCAGAATGCTAACAGACCCAGCCATCTGTCTGTCTGGGTCTCTCTGTCAGTATATGTCCTTAACAGGGTCTTGCCTCAGAATTTGTGGGAAAATTCGCCCACCTGTTGTCTAGACCACCGCAGGCAAAAGCAGAGGACGTGCGCAAGAGACCAAACCCCTCACGCCGGCGATGTTTAGTCTGACAATACTGCAGTATTTTTCAAACACTTGCCCCCACTCCTGCAGACAAATTTATGTTGTTCCCTTAGTTCAGAGCGCAAAGCAACCATACCGAAGGTGCTGAGTTAGAATCAGAGCTGCCACATGACACATAGC
Organism: Conus betulinus; assembly: GCA_016801955.1. Taxonomy (NCBI): domain Eukaryota; kingdom Metazoa; phylum Mollusca; class Gastropoda; order Neogastropoda; family Conidae; genus Conus; species Conus betulinus. The sequence continues at coordinate 38,184 of JADBJO010016295.1, read as the reverse complement.
AAAAATGACATGCCACGCTGCCAGTTATGTCTGGATAGGACTGCATCAGCATACTGTTGCTTAGTTATCACGCCCTCCCCTACTCTGTGCATTACCTGAAGATGTAACTGTTCGTTTGCAGCAAAGGAAAGTAGTACTGCAGATTCTGTTGTAATCGTTCTATTGTCCATTGACGCCTTCTCGGATCCTTGCCAGTCTTGTCAGTTTGACCAAGTTATAGAATGAGCTGACAAGAAAACAATCATAATACTTCTCAAGGGGATACAGTGTTAGTATTGTCTTTCAATGGCCATTTTTGTCATAAGAGAGCTGAGAAGCTATAGCACATGCAAGAAAGAAGCAGCTCTCCATCATTATGGAACTACCCAATATGTACCTACAGCATTCGTGCACCTCATTTATCCAAGGGTAAATGTCGTCAGCTAGATTTCATGTTCTCAGTTTGAGAAAAGCCTGTACCACAACTGCTCTATTGATATGGAAATCCACAGGAGCACAAATACTCACAGACTCAGCCATTTGTCTGTACGTGTCAGTCTGTAAGTATCTGTCCCCGCTATGAACATTCTGTGGATTGCCTAAACATCTGTTCGTAGGAAACCGCGCTCACATTGTGTCTGCAACATTGCCAATGGAGGGCTTACATCGCATAGGCAAAGATTTCACACTGGCATCCTCTGACAGTACTGTGACCTCTTCAAAAACACACTCTGATTTCACTCACCTTTGCAGACAGCACGTCTTCGTTGCTCACCGAGTTTAGGGCGCGGAGCTGGAAATGCTAAATATTGTGAGTTCGAATCTTGCTGCTCTTTAAAGTGGAAACCGGCTGCCACCTTCTTAGCCATACCGTTTGTTGTTTAGGGTTATGTCATTCTCTTGTTTATTTGTAGTCAGTTATCCTGCACCCAACCTACAGCCATGTATATCCTCTTGGGGACAGGAAGACATCACCGTTCGTTTACGATAAAACAGGTCTGATGCACTGGTTCCCATTGTGTGTTGAAGCCATACTTCGGTCTTGCCTGTATGGTCAAGTGAAGAAATGAAGGTGGCAGCAACACGCACAAAAGACTGTCAGATGTGGTACTGGACAAGACAATAGAAATTCGTTGATGTGAGGGAAAACTCTGAAGGGCGGTGTGCTTCATCTAACAGACACAGTGGTGTCTGTGTGGAACCAAAGCAAAGGTTGGTCTTTGTTTGCCATGGAAGACTCTTCTTATTTTACTAATGAACCCAGATATAGATAAACACACAGAAAAAAAAGTGCAAAGTACACTTATGTAATACAGAACATCGAATCATGCAAGGTACACTTACGTAATACAGAACATCAATCACACAAGTGAATGTTCGACAATTATGCCTTTCCAAACACCACAGAGAACACAATAAATATGCACCGATCAACGTCCCCCAGGCATCCGTCGAGCCGTGGTGGGGGAAAATAGAATGACGTCAGTGGAGAGATGAGAACTGAAGCAGGAAGTGAAAAAAGGCAGCGAATGAGGACGATGGCAATGACAATGATAAGGATTCTTTAGTTTACAACTGGAAAAAGGAAGGTGTTGGGGGGGGGGGGGGGGGGGGGGGGGGGAGGGGGGAAGAAGCGGGGCGATGGAGGCAAGGGGCATGAGCTGCATCTCTTCAACCCCAAATCACCGAATGTCTGGCAAGGTGCTGATGTGTGACAGTGCTATGGATGAGATTAAAACACATATAGAACACTCGGAAAGCGTGTTCAAAGGATGCTGAATGTTTCACGTTGAATGTTGTCCTACGAACCGCAATTTCCAGCGGCAGAGAGAGACATTGTAATATTACACGCAAAAAATCAGCTTTCCAAACATGGGGAACCATTCCACACCCATTCACGTGTATGTGTACATCTTTCACCCTAGAAAAAAAAAGTTATCTGCTAGATTTCATTCTCTGAATCTAACATAAGACTTACCGCTGTTGCCTCATTTTTATGGAAATCCCTCAGCGCTGACAGAATGCTTACAGATCCAGGCTTTTGTCTTATCTGATTGTCTGTCAGTGACTGTGTCAGTAAGAAACAGAAGTTTGCCTCGAAATCTGTTGGAGGGAAAGCCCGTCCACGTGTTGCCTAAACCACTGCAGACCGACGGCTTAAATCAGCAACCCAAAGATCTCACGCTGGTGTGTTTTCTTTAAACATTCTGCAGCGTATTTCAAACACATTCTAGTGCCATTCTTCCCGACTGTACGGTTCATTAGGTTCACAGAACGATGCTTACAGGTTTTGCGAGTCCAGAGCCCGAAGTTCGAGTATCAGTGGCATGAAACGTTAGCTACTTCACACACACACGCACACACACACACACACACACACACACACAGACACACACACACACACACAAACACAACACACACCGTGCACAGACCATGGGCTAGGTGTGTGTGTGTGTGGTGTGTGTGTGTGTGTGTGTGTGTGTGTGCATGCGCAGCTTCCTCAGTATGATTATGAGAGAGAGCGCATGCACGGGTGTGTTTGTGTCTGTGTACGCATGTGCATGTATGTGTGTATGTTCACGTGCACGTGTGTGTGTGTGTGTGTGTGTGTGTGGTGTGTGTGTGTGTGTGTGTGTGTGTGTGTGTGTGTGTGCGCGCGCGCCAGTATGTGTGCGTGTGTGTGTAAGCGCGCTCGCGCGCGCGCGCCCTTATTATGATTGCAAGTGCATGTATGCATGTTACGCGACGACATGCAAATGTCTGTCTGTCTGTCTGTCTGTCTGTCTGCCTACCTGCCTGCCTCAGTGACTTTTCTCTGCCTGCCTGCCTAATCTGTCAAATATTCACCTCTGCAGGCGCGCTCCCTGCTGGCAATGAATGGATGGTGCCGTTTCGCCATGCCCTCGTCCACTGCACGGTGTAATTATATAGCAGGCAACCCAAACCCACCACAGCTGCCAGCGTGTTTCTCAGCCTCTCCATAAAAACATGACACAGATGGCAGATGGGGTCAGTCACGGTATACGTACGTCCCGTTGACCCCTCAAAGGCCAGTGAATCTATCAATCAGTCAGCAGTGCTGTCTGTAGCATTAGGTGATGGACGGAGAGCCGTCACGTGCTTTCGTGTTCGACTGTGTGGCTGGCCTCGACAGGAGATCAACACAGTGCTGACATTTTGATTGACAGGTCGTGGTTTCTTTCCT
>JADBJO010016295.1:27500-30000 GCA_016801955.1 Conus betulinus | reverse complement strand
CACACACACAACACACACACATACACACACACACGCACACACACACACACATACCCGCACACACACCACACACACACACACACACACACACACACACAAACACACACACACACCACACACACACGCACCCGCACACACACACACACACACCCCACACACACACCACACACACACACACACACACACTCACCTACACACACACACACAACACACACACACACACACCACACACACACACACAACACACCACACCGGGAGAGAGGGAGACAGGCCGACCACACACACACACACACACACACACACACACACACACACACACACCCCACACACACACACACACACACCAGGGGAAGAGAGAGAGAGAGAGGAGATGAGGAGAGGGAGAGGATGGGAGAGAGGAGAGAAGGAGAGAGGGAGAGAGCGGAAGGAGATGGGAGGGGAGGGAGACGGGAGGAGAGAGAGAGGGAGGAGGAAGACGAAGAGAGGAGAGAGGCACCGGGAGAGGAGCAGAAGAGAGAGACACAGAGGACAGGCAAGACCACACACACAACGCTACGCACGGCACGCACGCACGCACGGACACAGGCAGAGAGAGCACAAGGACACACCAAAGGGAGACCGTGAACCGCACGCAGACACGCACGCTCAACCGGAGAGAGAGAGAGAGAGCGAGGAGAGCAGGGACGAGGGCTGGGGAGAGGAGAGAGAGAACGATCAGAGGAGAGAGGGGAGAGGAGAGAGCTAGAGAAGTAGCAGAGAATGGAGAGAAGCCCCAGTGAGAGGAGAAGAGAGAATTGTCGTTTCAGATGCACTTTGAAGGCCCACTTATGAAGGGAGAATATGTAGTGGCAATTCACTTGAAGGCCACTATGAGACGTCGGCTAGTGTTTCCGACGACTTTTTAGACTAGGAGACGAACCCGCAAATAGAAAAGGTGTTGTCTGATAAGAATGAATAAATGACAGCAGGCGTTAGGGATTCCTCAAAATTCATTTTGTTTGCTCAGTGAATTGTTCAATCAATGCAGAATCATTCAAATAATCCCATAGCGCTCATCATTTCTTATCAAACGAAAAGAGAAAAAAAAGCAAACAGCAAACAAATATTTGATCGAAAATGCATTGCACTACATGCGCGTGCGACAACACAGAATCTGTAGAAATTAATTTCAATATCTTCAAACCTACTGAAGAATCTATGAAAAAAAAACACTCAGGGTCTGAAAAACACAATCATTTCTTATAAATGTGTTGACAGACATGTGCTCGTCTCTCTTGTTTTTCGCTCCTCTCCTCTCTCTCTATCACAGATTGCAGCGCCATTGGCAGGGTCGATGTGCAAACGTTAACCCAATTATGTTTATACGTCTCTTTAGTTAACGAGGAATAATGACTCTTCCTTTATCTGCTGTTTTTTATAGCATGCATTTGTATGAACTGTTCAAAATATAGAAAAATGTCCGTCCGTGACAATTGGATCCACGGCAGTTAGCGGGAGGGTGATTACTTGGGCCAAATGGGGCAGGGGGCCCTCCTAACCGGATACCACCTAACAAGATCATCCTCGTTACACGCGACATAATTATCCTCACAGGTCAGACAGGACGCTGGGGGTGTGTTGACTGTTGTTTAGCCCTGCTAATTAGCTCCTGTTGATTAGACGGAAGACACGACAGGGAAAGTCGTTGCCGTCAGGGTCGAGGGGGAAACAAAAACAAACAAAACAGGCAAACAAAACATGCTGCGGGACATCGTTGCTGTTTTTTGTTTTTGTTGTTTTTAGTGGAAAGGGAAAAACCAAGTTGATCAAACAATACTAATTATTGTATGTTCCATCTTTAGTTCTCCTCTTTTTGTTTCCCTCTTGTTCACTTCTGTGTTCTTTCTTTTCTTCTTCTTTTTCTTTTTCTTCTTCTCTTTTCTTCTCTTCATTTCAAACAAAACCATCATCATCATCATAATCATCAGATCATCATCATCTCATCATCAATAATCCACATCATCATCATTGTCTCTTCTTCTTTTTTTGTTCTTTTTTTAGTCTACGTTCTTCTCCTTCCCTCCTTCTCGTTTTCGTTTTGTTGTTGTGGTTCTTCATCATTCTTCAATTGGCTTGCATGGGAATTTTGGTGGATGATTATACTAACAAAAAAAGCACACGAGAAATATAAATAAAGAAAGAAAAATAAAAGAGAAAAGAGAGACATGGATTATGCGGAGGTTTTCGGTGAGCAGGTTCGGTTGGTTTGGTTACTCTGAATTGCGAAGAGACATCTACATGGAAAGTAAGTTAACCGTTGCGATGATAATCTGGTCTTTGAGATGACATGGGGACAAGAGATCATGGAAAGTTGGATTATCCGTGCGGTAGACTGGTTTTCTATATGCCTGGACCATTGAGTTACGGAAGGTATTCGGTTATTCGTGCGGATAAGTTCGGTTTTAATCGGATACCTGAGAGAGAGACAGGAGCAGAAATGGAAGGTGTTTTGTAGTTTAGG
>JADBJO010016295.1:12500-22500 GCA_016801955.1 Conus betulinus | reverse complement strand
ATTAACATTGTTCATTCACCTTACATGTTAACTATCATCATCTAAGTTCGTCACACGTTAAATATCACCACAAAGATTCTATTTAATGTGTTGAATCTAAACACACAACACACAAACACATACACACACACACACACACAACACACACCCAACACACAAACACACCACACATATAATATAGTATATATATCTATGTATATGATAAAATATATGTTGTTGTGTGTGTGGTGTGTGTCAGTTAGGCAGAAATCATCTACCACTGGCAGAGATATGAAGGCTTTTATCACCCCCCTATATTCTACAATCTGAGACGATAAGAGCAAGCTTTGTTTATAATTCAATATTTTCTTGCAGTCAGTTCGCAACAACCAAGCTGCTCTGTAAGTTGCGGAATGGTGCTCGCTCGTACTTATCTTGGAATTTAGTGTTTTATTGTAATTTAGTCCCTTGCGGATTCATTCCAAGAACTGGCCCTCAGCACTTGTGTCTTAAGAGGTTATCTTTTTATATTTCTACTTTTCACAGAAAATGTAGCTTGTTTTTGCTCTTTTCATGATTTTCTTTTGGCTTCTTAGGTGGCACCTTTGGTTGTTTTTTTTGAAAAACTCAACAAACATACTACGTATTGCACACCAGCCTTTTCTGGTATAGCATTCTTCTTAAAACCGAAAAGGCAGAGGAGTCAAATTACACTTTCCGCGGTCACTGAGGAGAAACAATCAGGTTTCGAAATACCGGTATCTGACCAGGAGGTTATATGTTAGTGAGCTTCCTCCCCATGGAGATGGTCTCTCGCTTTGGAGACCATAAGCTTGCTGAAGGTTCATTTGAGAAGCCATTTATTATTCCCTATTCACCCACTCAAGCACATACTGTCAGTTAGGCAGAATCATCTACCACTGCAGATATGAAGGCTTATCACCCCCCTATTTTTACAATCTGAGACATAAGAGCAAGCTTTGTTTATAATTCAATATTTTTGCAGTCATTGCAACACCAAGCTGCTCTGTAAGTTGGCTGGTCGGTACTATCCTTGAATGGTGCTCGGGGTACTTATCCTTGGATAGATTTATATTATATATATAATACAACACAATTGCGGATTATATATACGAACGGATATCCATTACATATGCCATCATACAAGATTTTCTATTTTACTTACAGCTGCAAACACTCTGTTCATAGGTAAACTACAAACACGAGGATCTCCTCACATGGAAAAACTATGAATCCAAATATCCATTTCACATGTACAATATCAACACAAAGACCCATTCAACATATTAACTAGCCCATCAGATCCATTTAAAGACTAATCAGGAACACGTAAATCTATCCCACTTTAGATAAAACCACAAAGATTCTTTCACATAATAAACTATTAACACAAATAGATATTCATAAGTAAACTTATAAAGTCAAAGCTCGTTTGCATTTTAAACTACCAAAACAGAGATCCAGGTGCATGTTAGGTATAATTATAGTGGTCTCTTTACATGTACATTATCAGCACAAGAGCCATTGTTTTTAATCCATACCACAAAAATTCCACCTACGCGTACGCATGGATATCACTTCCATATGACACAAGTATCCATTCACATCAGATTATTAACACAAAGATATATCATTATCTAAAAAACTTTCAATGCGAAGATTAATTCACGTGCAAACAATAAGCTGCAAGCTGCATTTTTTACAGGTACAATATCAACGCAGTCATCCACTGAATACAAACTGCCAACGGAAAAGATCCATTTGCACATGGAACTGTCAACGCAGATCAGCTCACATGCAAACTACCAACACACAAATTGCTTAACATGCAAACTATCAGCACACAGATCTATTCACAAGTCCAAACCACATGCGAACTACCAAGACACGGGACCATTAACATGTTAACCGTACGCATCACAGGTCCATTTCACATGTAAAACGGACCAGCAAGCAATACTTGGGCTCCGAGACTAAGCAATTGGATTAGGCTCCTGCTGTCGCGGTACAATGTGAATGGGCTTGTGCTCAATTGGCATGCCATATTGTTTGTGATAGTAATTGGGGCATCGGAGTGTCTTTGTCGCACGGTAATTAGCAAGTTCCTGTCGAATTCGGTGTCGTAATGACGACTGTTAGGTTGCTCTCGAGGGAGCGGGGGGGTGGGGGGGGGCGGGGGGGGGGGGGGGGGGGGGGGGGAGCGGGCGGGGGGGGGGGGGGGGGGGGGAGAGGCGAGGGGGGGGGGGGGGGGAGAGGGGGGGGGGGAGAGAAAGAGGGTGGGGGAGAGAGGAAGGGTGGGGTGGGGGGGGTGGGGGGATGGGGGTGGGGATATAGGGGAGATGGGGATTGGGGAGGGCCAAAGGATATGGAGATAAGTGGATCGGTTATATCTCCACTTTCTTCGTCACACATTTCACTATGTCGAAGGTGAAATTCGCTTTTTGCGCAGGCCAGTAGTAACACGTGTAAGCGTGAGACTGTTCAATTGGTTTGGCTGCCCGCTCGGGTTACCTGTATACAAACTTTCTTTAGTCTACACTACTCAGCGAGGTTCGACCACCTGCCTGAACGTAGCCGTAAGTTAGCCTACACACGAACCACAGCCTATGTGCTTCAAATTGACAGCTCGATTGGCTCAATCAGCAGCGAAGTGCTGTACACAGACAAACCGAACTACACGAACAGGAAGCAACACACGGGTAAAAGAGGAATCAAATCAAACGGAAGTGGTGGAATGCCCTTGGATGCCTTCACCCGTAATGGAACGCCCACTACATGAATGCGAAGAGAAGTGACACTGTCTCCTGCAAAATCTTTAGGGGAGGTTCGCGGGTGGGGAAGGGGGAGGGACATGCATGGCAAAGGGGTTGGGGGTGGGGGGGGGGGGGGGGGTTTCATGTTACGGCTGCTGCCACGGAAGAATTGCGGGGGGGGGGGTGTGGTTTGATCACGCCTCTTTGTTTGTGTTGCTGTTTGTTCATTACTTGTTGTTTTCTTTCCTTCTCTCTTCTTTCTTGGCAAGATTTCAACAAAAACCTGTCAAAACAGTATGAGCGAAAACGTGGTGGAAATGAGAACGGAATATGCCCCTAAAAAGGATGATGACAGCCATCGCGTTTATGGTGCGGATATCTATCTGATGCAGATCTGTGTATATATGACCGATCCAGGATTCGTTCGACTTTGGCGGAGGTCTGTGCAGTTACCGATTATCCTTGCTAGTAGGCTATGTTCAGATGAGGCTCGCTCTACCGTCACTAACAGACCTAAAAAGAAAAAAAAAAAGTAGCACTTCAAGACCCTGTCAGAAAATGGGTCTGGATTTGTTTTCCTTACATTTCTTTCTTTTTCCTTCCTCTTTATTTTCTTGCGTGTATTACGCTCAAGCGTAAGCGGCGGATGCAGTTCTGTGATGACATCCGTGTCAGTTTCATGTGGCATCAAGAGACTAAAAACCAGCTAAGCTGGAAAGTGTATCATTTTACACGATTTCATCCTCAGAATCTATCCATAGGATTGACCTGGAACATTGCCACGTGGACACCACGTGGCTTGCCTGGATAAGGCGTGAGTGTTTGACTAGGAATTGTACTCTCAGTTACCCTACGTTTAAATGTGTTTGAGTGCTAAGGAAACAGGCCACAAACAAATGATGATTTTGGCAACGGGATCAAACTTTGGCTTATGTACTGGCGACGTTTGCTCGTTTGTGCGGCGTGGGGTGGATGTGTGTGTGTGGTGTGTGTGTGTGGTGTGTGTGTGTGTGTGTGTGTGTGTGTGTGTGTGTGTGATGTGAGTGAGAGAGAGAGACCCAGGACTCAGAAATATGTTGTGTGTGGTGTGTGTGTGGTGTGTGTGTGTGTGGGTGTGGTGTGTGTTGTGCGTGAGAGAGAGAGTGAGAGAGAGAGGGGAGAGGGAGAGAGGAGGCGAGAGAGAGAGGAGACGAGAGAGAGACCAAGAATCGAACTCAGAATCTCAGACTCAGAAAACATGTGGTGTGTGGTGTGTGTGTGGTGTGTGGTGTGTGTGTGTGTGTGTGTGTGTGTGTGGTGTGGTGTGTGTGTGTGCGGGTGTGTGTGTGTGTGCGTGCGTTCGTAGTGTGTTTGTGTGTGTGTGTGAGCGTGTGTGTGTGTGTGTGTGGTGTGTGTGGTGTGTGTGTGTCTGTGATGTCGTGCGTGTGTGTGTGTGTGCGTGCGTTCGTGCATGTGTGTGTGTGGTGTGTGTGTGTGTGTTGAGTGTGTGGTGTGTGTGTGTGTGTGTGTGTGGCATATGGATAGATAGATACACAAGAGAAGACAAACTGATTAATTGATTAATTGATTGGTAGATAGATGGAGAGAGAGAGGAGAGGAGAGAAAGGAGAGGAGAGAGAGAGAAAAATAGAGAGAGAGAGAGTGAGAAATAGAATAGACATGCAAACAGATAGATAGATAGATAGATAGATAGATAGATAGATAGAGAGAGATGGGTAGTGGGGAGCCGTTAATAGGGGTAGTCGGTAGGTTGTGGTTAGAGAGAGAGAGGGGGGGTAGGGGGGGGGGGGGGGGGTATGGGGGGCGATGGGATAGCAGAGAGAAGGAAGAGTATCCTAGAAAACAGAGAAAGACAGTGACAGACAGACAGACAGACAGACAGACAGACAGGCAAACGGAGACAGACAAATCAGACAGACAGACAGACAGACAGACACGACAAGGCAAGAGACCAGTTAGAACAGCAAGACAAGAGAGACAACCAAAGAAAGCCTGCAGAACAGAGTCTACAGTAGACCCGCAGCCCCAGACATCAGCGCATTGTTACTGTGCTGCTTTATTCCAAGGATGAGACCACCACCACCGAGACGCCGACGGGTCCGGTCTGCAGATATAATAGTTGACTGTCGGTAACGACCTCCGTCATGCTGGCTGGAGCCAGCTTCCTAGTTGATCTGCTGTGGAGCCCCGCGGCATTGTTTTCCGTTGCACGATCCCCTTGTGTATGTTGTGGTTTGGGCCGCTGGTGGGTCTAGAGGGGTCGGGAGGATAGATGGGTGGGTGGTGAGGAGGAGGGTGAGGTGTGTGTGTGGGTGTTGGTGTGGGTGTGTGTGGTGTGGTGTGTGTTGTGTAGTGTGTGTGTGTGTGTGTAGTGTGTGTGTGTAGGGTGTGTGTAGTGTGTGTGTGTGTGTGTGTGTGTGTAGTGTGTGTGTGGTGTGTGTGTGTGTTGTGTGTGTGTGTGTGTGTGTTGTTGTATAGGGTGTGTGTGTGTGTGTGTGTGTGTGTGTGTGGTGTGTGTGTGTGTGTGTGTTGCCCTATGTGTACCCCAAAGGATAAGGTCTGCATGAAATTACGTACTTCGTGTTGCATATTTTGTACAGTAGATTTGTGTCGTATTACAGTGCATTGTACTTGCATTGGGTTACATTTATCATGTTGTACTGCCTTTGCCTTGGACTGCATTCCATACGTACTCTGTAACTTCCTTTCAAAACATTTCTGTGTCCCAACTCGAATTGCCCACCACTGGGAGATCGGGTCGCCGTAGTACAGGTCGTTACTACACACATGGGACACACAACACACACACACACACACACACACACACACACACACACACACACACACACACACATACACGCGCGCGCGCGCGCATACAATACACATACACATGCATGCGGACACACACGCACTCTCTCTCTCTCTACTCACATGCATACACACACTTACGCGCGCGCGCCCATGCAAACACACACACACACAACACAACAACACATCACAACACACACACACAACCACACACACACACACACACACATCACACAACACACAGTACTCAAGCACACACGCCCAGCATGCGTATGCACACTCACAACACAGACTCACGAGAGCGGGAGGAGAGAGAGAGAGGGGGGGGGGGGGGTAGGTTAGAGAGAGAGAGAGAGAGAGAGAGGAGAGAGAGGAGAGAGAGGGAGAGGAGAGAGGGAGAGAGAGAGAGAGAGAGAGGATTATTGGAAGAGAGATTAAAGATTCAACAGTTCAGAAAGTTTCCAGACTGCAATGTGAAAAAAAAAAAATAGACAAAATCATCAAATGCTGAAATTGTCAGACACCTTCTCTACACGAAGAAAAAGAAAAGAAAAACCACACTTTAAGATATTTGGATGAAATGGAAATGACAAGATGAAATTTTTCGTAGAGTGGGGTAGAAGGAGAACGAAGAAAAAAGAAATAAAGGGCTTTTATTAATAAGTTGGATTTTGAAGAGGACAGAATGCTAAACATGGTGTATTAAGCAGGCATTTCCCTGACCAAAAAAAAGGAGAGAAACAAAGAGACAGATGTTGTGTTGTTTTTTTTTTTTTTTGCATACTTCTAAAAAACAAACAAAACGAATAGGACGTGTTAAAACGTTAAGATATTTCATGGATAGGAACAGACAGTCTGCACATACTTCGTTAATGTGTTAAAACTTTCAAACATTGCTATGGAATTGAAGCAGACATACATGCATATACATATAGTTAACGTGCGTACAGTGGGTTGGTTTGTGTTAACCTTTATGATAGATTTCAAGAAAAAAAAAAAAAGATCCTAGGTACTGAAGGTTAAGTATTTTAACTGTCAGACATAATTTCCTGCGAAAGAACCACACACATTTGTCGGTGATATGGTTAAACCTTCAATCAGGTACTTGAAACAAATCAGCACATAACATGTCTTGTGTGGGAAAAAGATCAGGACATTTATAGAGAAAGAAAAGCTAAACGAACATCGTATGTGTGTTAATATCTTGAAATTTCAGACATTTACATGAAAAGAAAGAGTATGTAATAGTGTATAAACTTCATAGCAGTCCTTGGAAAACGAGGAGCGAGAGAGGAAAGATGGCGACGGAAGAGAGAGAGAGAGAGAGGAGACGAGGAGATGAGAGGGCAGAGGAGAGGAGTGAGACCGGAGAGAGAGAGGGAGTGAGAGGAGAAGGGGGAAGAGTGGAGGAGGACGAGAAGAGAGCGAGAGAGAGGGGAGGGATTGGACGAGGGGGGGAGAGAGGAGGGAGGCGAGCGAGAGGAGTAGTGACCAGACGAGAGAAGAGAGGAGAGGGAGGAGAAAGAGAGAGGGAGAGAGAGAGAGAGGAGAGAGAGAGGAGAGGTACGCGAGGAGAGAGGTAGGGAGAGGATGGGGTGGAAGAGGAGGGGGAGATGGAGAGGAGGAGAGGGGAGAGACGGCGAGGAGAGAGTGAGCGAGAGGAAGAGTGGGAGATGAGAGGAGGTAGAGTAGAGGAGAGGCGGAGTGAGAGCGAGTGGGGATGTGTGAGGAGAGTGGGAGAGAGAGAAGAGAGAGAGGAGGAGAGAGAGGAGAGAGAGAGAGAGAGAGCGTGAGAGAGGAGAAGGGAGAGGTGAGGGAGAGAGGGGGAGAGGAGAGGGAGGGAGAGCCTGGAGGGACGAGAGAGAGGAGGGGGGAGGAGAGAGGCGAGAGGAGCGAGAGGGGAAGAGAGAAGAGAGAGGAGAAGAGGAGAGATGAGGAGGAGAGAGGGCTGGAGGGGGAGAGGAGAGAGAGGGGAGAGAAGGAGCGGGAGAGGCGAGTTGGGGAGAAGAGAGAGAGGAGGGGAAGAGACGAGGCGAGGAGACGGAGAGCAGGAGAGGAGCAGGAGAGAGGAGGGATGGGAGAGGGGAGAGGGAGGAGAGAAGAGAGAGAGGATACGAGGGAGGGAGAGGGAGCGGACGAGAGAGAGAGGAGAGTGAGAGAGGAGAGATGCCGGGTGGGGAGAGAGAGGGGAGGGAGGAGAGAGGAGAATTGAGAGACGAGAGAGGGAGAGGGAGAGAGAGATGAGGGAGTGATGAGATTGAGAGAATGCGATGGTGATGAGTGAAGAGATGGAGAGGAGATAGAGAGAGAGAGAGAGCGAGAGGAGAGGAGAGAGAGGGAGAGGGTTTAGATGAGGAGCGCGGAGGGTGGAGAAGAGGAGAGGAGAGTTTTGTTGTGGCTTGGTGGTTTTGTGGTTGTTTTCAGTTTTAAAAAAAAAGCAGCTTATATACACAGGCCTTGGAATATGTTTTAGATTTTTTTTTCATGGAAAGAAGTAGGCACATGATGTGGTTAATGTTTTAACTGCCAGACATTTCTAATGAAAGAAACAGGCACATATGGCTTAATACATCGAACTTTGAGACCTATACGTGAAAATAGAATTATACCTGTCTCAAATATTAAAAGCCGTACATCTACATGGAAGTAACAGATGTGTGGTTAACATGTTTCCTTGTCAGACATTGGTGTGCCGTTAAGGTAGCGAAGGTTTCAGACATTTCCACGGGAAAGAAACAGACATACGTGTGCATCTTCTCACTGAAACACACGGTAGGCTGGAAGGGATGGGGGGATGAAGGGGAGAGAGACACAGAGAGAGGGAGACAGAGAGAGAGAGAGAGAGAGAGAGAGAGAGAGAGAGAGAGAGAGAAAATTCAAAGAGAGAGAGAGAGAGAGTGTGTGTGTGTGTGAAGGGGGGGGGGGGGGGAGTTTAAGAGTGGATGTTAAACCCTTTCACTGTCAGCAGACGGACCCGTTGAATTCTGTCTCATGGACAGAACCATGTGTTTCGCCTGTCTAGAGTCGATTTTCGTCTCCTGATCGAGTCTCTTCAGCAGCACCCAGACTGGTTGTGTAAGTACGTCGGCGGTGTCTAACAGGGGTGTGCATCACCTACTGTTTCTTTGGTATTGTCACCGACACAGGGAGAACCTCCAGTCGACAGTCTTCAAGTTCAGCCAGCCAAGGATGGAATAAGGGAACAAATAAGTGGTCAAATGGGGGTACAGAATGGGCAATGCTGAACTGAAAAAAAGGTTAGCCAGCCTACGTTTGTAGAATCCAGAAAGAATGCAAGTGAGGATGAAATGTTCTAATATTCCAAGCATTGTCTGTCAATGGTAAGACAGACAGGGAGAGAGACAGACAGACAGATAGACAGACAGGGAGGAGGTTTCAGATAGATAGATAGATGATGGATGGATGGATGGATACATAGACGGACAGACAGACACACACACACACTGACTGTAGATAGATAGATAGATAGATATAGACAGACAGACAGACAGACAGATAGATAGATAGACAGATGGATGGATGGATAGATAGAAAGAAGACGGACAGACGGACGGGTCCACAGATGAAAGGACGGAGACAGACAGACAGACAGACTGACTGACAGAGAGACAGACCGACAGACAGATAGACGGACAGACAGACAGACGGACAGTTAGAGGTCCAAGCGAAGGCTAGTGTGCACGATTAGTAGCTGCTGTCAACATTAATGTGACATGAATGTTTGGGCAACTAATTAAAGCAGCAAAGCTGACTGTTCAGACTGTGGACATCTCCTCTACATATTTTCTCTTCAAGCATAGATTTAAAGTTTTCCATTTATTTGCATCATTTCATTTATTATTTATTTATTTGTTTTGTTTGTTTGTTTATTTGGGCAATTGATTTCCCTTTGGCACATTCTTTCCAAATCCCTATCCTGCCCTTCACCGATTACCTCGTGAAAGCCTTTGGGCGTTTTTGTTTTTTTCTCTCTGCACTCTGGTGAGAATACCACACAATGATAAACTGATGTATTTCCGTCTCATAGAAAAACTGAACAAACCGAATCAGTCGGGTCGTCTAATGTGATAGAGTCTCCATTGGGTAACGGAAGTCGAATCTGAACAGGCGTAACAAACGGCTGTGTTTGGAAGTTCAATCTGGATTGGAATGAGTCATAATTCGGTTATCAATGCAGACGTTTTTGGTTTTCGTGTGCTGATAGCGGAAGCCTCATTATTAGTATTTTAATGCGTTCAGCCCGCTTCATTAACACGTATTAACCCACAGGGACATATTCTGTGTATTTCCTGGCTGGCAATAAACACACGCCATAGGCTCAGCTGGCACTTTATTGACCCATTTGGAATTTTAATGTGTATTCACAGGCTAGCAATAACACTTCGCTGACAGACCAAAGATTCACATGAACATTGACC
>JADBJO010016295.1:0-2500 GCA_016801955.1 Conus betulinus | reverse complement strand
GTGTGTGTGTGTGTGTGTGTGTGTGTGTGTGTGTGTGTGTGTTCTGGAGCGCGTGCAAGATAGCCGGGCGTTTGCTTCAGAAATGGAGTGGGAACATATCAAACGACGTGCTTAGCGTTATCCGTTGTAACCTACAGAGTGTGCCCTTCATGATTGATGGACCGGTCTGGATTAAAGTTAATGATACCGGAGGGTTTTTTCCGGCAAGCAAGCTCTCTCTCTCTCCTCTCTCTCTCTCTCTTCTCTCTCTCTCCTCTCTCTCTCTCTCTCTCTTCTCTCTCTCTCTCCACACCAGGTGGGCGCTCAATGAGGCTCGGTTTCAGATTCTTAGTACCATTGTCAACCTCTCCCTCACACTGAAATTGATACCTGGAAGATTTTCCTTTTTTTTTTTTTTTTTTTTTTATTGTTTATTATTATTATTGTTATTGTTTTGTATTGTTTTGTTTGTTGCAATGGAGTCACACTTCTTTTTCTTTGATGGAGATAGCTGGGGGGTGGTGGGGGGAAGGG
Source organism: Conus betulinus (assembly GCA_016801955.1). Lineage (NCBI taxonomy): Eukaryota > Metazoa > Mollusca > Gastropoda > Neogastropoda > Conidae > Conus > Conus betulinus. The sequence continues at coordinate 1,987 of JADBJO010016295.1, read as the reverse complement.
AGGACTGGTTATGTAGACCCTTCTCTTAACATTGTCTTCTCCTATTGTCTTCTTTTTATCGCTTCTTACTTCCATCTGAACAAAACTAGCACCCATGTGTACACACACGCGCGCGCGCGCGCGAACACACGCACACACTGGGTCGTGCAAACGCATACACGTATATACACATCTGTGCATGGGCGCGCGCGTGTGTGTGTGTTTGTGTGTATGTGTATGTGTGTGTGTGTGACATGTGTGTGTGTGTGTGTTGTGTGTGTGTGTGTGTGTGTGTGTTGTGTGTGTGTGTGTGTGTGTGTGTTGTGCAATGCAGTTGAGGGCGGTTTTTGTAACACATAACTGGACATGCCCATATGCACTTGTTAACATATAATCATGTGGTTGAACCAACCACTGCACTATTCAAACATTACACGTACTTTGTGCTGTATACTGAGAAAATGGACACTGGTGTCTCTCTGGGCGTTGCAGTCTACGAGCACAGACACAAAGACGGTCGGTTACACACGTCAGCTTTGGACGTCTCGGCACCATCAGTTTTAAAATTACAGACAGTCAGTCTGGAACCGTACATCCAGCAGAAAACTAGAAGCAGGGTCTTTTTTTCACACCTCTTGATCTACATTCTAAAGAAATACACCGATTCATAGAATGCATCCTTAAGAATGATTACTGAATTTGATAAAAAAAAAAAAAAAGAAATGAAAGTATTCACAATAGGCAAAAAGAAAGCTAGTGGAAAGAAATGACACGAAAAGAGAAGAGGGGAAATGACAAAGAAAGAAAGGAAAGACTGAAAGAAAAGAAAGAAAGAAGAAAGAAAGAAAGAAAAAAGAAAAGAAAGAACATGAAGAGGTAGGGCGGTGCAAGCCAACGTTGACGTCACTTTGACATGTCCCCCTCTCCTCCCCACCACCACCACCACCAAAATCCTCAACTGACAATGGTGAGAGAGGTAGCCATGCGAGGCGATACCGTCCCGTTCTCGTAATGTCGCGCGACTGTTGCAGCACTATGTGAGCCTGGTATTGACTGGACAGGAAGAAATCAAAAGAATAGCTGGTCTCGGACGTCCCGACCAGAATACTTGCTTGGTTTGGGGTCATTTGCACCGTGCTATAGTAGCAAACAGTTCTTAGAATACGAACTTAGATGGAAGCTTCGGCGTTATGTCCGTGTGTTCCCGTGCTTAGCAGAAGGCAGTTGATAAGCCGATGAAAATGATAGGGATCTGGCCATTTGCTGAGCGTGCGTAAGCGTGGTCCAGACTCACTCTTAGACCTAGTTGCAGAGTGAGGTGACTACAGGCGGAAATCTAAGCAAACTTTAAATGTAGTTAATAACGAACCGCCAAGAAAACGTAGACAACAAATCACAAGACAAAACACGACGCGTTTCGACCTCTTAGGTCTTCTTCAGGCAAGATATAAAACACTCAGGACAACCAAAATATGAACGAGCAATCATTCATCTTCATTCACTTCAACGCAAGATTGGCGTTGATCAATTGTTTTGTCTTGCGGTTGATTTGATGTCTACGTTTTCTTGTGGTTCGCTATTAATTACATTGAAAATTAATTCTCTAAATGTTAACAAAGCTGCTCATTTACGTCGTGCCGTTCCAACAAAACATGACGTGTCATCATTATATAAAGCCAGGTGCTATTAGTCTTAAAAAAATAGTCTTCAACCAGCTGAACACGGATTCAGGGTGTCTAATTGTAGTTTGTACAGGCTGGGTCAGTTGGTGGTTGGTCCACACAACGCGTGGCATACCGTGTTAGTAGCGTACTGTGTAGGCGTGAATTTTTGCAAGTCCTGTACCTTTTAGGCAGCAGTTTGGATGAGCTCCCTTGAATTTGCAGTAGAGTGTGTCCAGATCCTTCGCCTGCCAATGGCGAGAAAGGTTGAGGAATCGGTGAGTCCACACAGCCTTATGTTTGTTATTATCGTTTATAAACAAAAGAGAGAGAGAGATGAAAATAAA
>JADBJO010016294.1:5000-40917 GCA_016801955.1 Conus betulinus | reverse complement strand
TTCCTCGCTGAATGCGCCGGCGGTCATGTTTCCAGTGCGCGATGGGGATAACGAAGCGTGTATGCTACCAACCATCGGCGCACATGCCTATCCGTTTTGCATGTTATTATGCGCTGACTGTCACTCCAGGCAGTTTTGCAGCTAACTCTGGGCGCTCTCTCGCCTGTTGACATTCCCAACCACCATCCCCTACTCGTCCCTCGCCCGTTCCCGGAAAAACATCATCGCACCGAAAATTTTCCACGTCGGACACTTGAATACCTAAGTACGTGACCCTACGTGTCTGGCACCTCAGTACCCGTGCTCAGTCCACTTCTGCACTGGAAGTGCACAGTGACATGTCTTTTTATGCGTGTTCCTCCGCCTCCTTCAGTGTCCCCATGGCCCATTATACCCCACCCGTTTCGTCCTTTTTTTCCAATACTCCCTCTTCCCAAATGTCCCCAATTTCACACAGGCCAGAAAATTTATTTTTTCACACTATTTATCTAAGGGACCAGATACAATCGACACAGAAACTTAAGCATCACTGTAAAACGAAACAATTATCAGGAAAAGATTCCGATTCGCCACTGTCAGGAACAGTAACAACACAATCTACACTTTGTAACACTCATCACTACCATTACATCAAGACCAAGGATCTCCGTTTTATTCCCTTCTTGTTTCATCCCACACAATTCCCTTTTGCGGGGGGTATCCCTTTTTTGAAATATCAACCATTTTTTTTTAATGATTTCAGTTAACCTTGCATTTATATGGTTGTTGACAATGCCTATAGACAACAGCAGCACTCTTGTAAAAAAATGGTTGTCTATTGACTATACACCGACATCAAACATAAGTCACACCCAATGAGTCTATGTTATTTCGAGTATTTTTTTTGATGATTTACCAACATGATCCTGCGTGTGTGTGCGTTGTGTGGTGTGTGGCCGTGGTGGTGTGTTAGTGTGTGCGCGCGTGCGGGTGCGCGTGCGTCGGCGTATTATTCCCCTCAGTTAATAGATATCCTCATTAAACTTATAATTTGTACAATACGGACTGAGGGGAATAACACCATGAATTCTATCTTTTTATCCTAACTGTTAATTCCAAAATGACAATACATCGCAGTCACAACCTAAATACCTCATCCTTTATCAAACGACGCTAGACTGGCTTTGGTACTTTGCAAACAAGCCATATCTACAGATGTTTAGTTTTCGAATCACATGGATCCCTCTGTTCAAACCGCCTATTCCCCCCCATCTCCACGAGCTTAAGAATACATACCTTCACCAAGGCAAAAGAATGTCACTGTGAATTAATGAAAGTCTAACCCCGCAACTTCCCCACACAAGTGAAGCGCTTTGCGTTCAACGCGAACTGCGCACTACCAGGGAGCCAATCTCGATACCATGTGTTTCTATTTATTTTGGCAATTCAGCTCTAAATTGTCTGGGACAAAACGCCTCCTTTGTTACAAACATACTAACATTCATACAATTATACAATCACTTATTCATACAACCATGACATACAATACATACCACAACACACGTACTTACATATCCATACATATGACAGTGCTACTTTTTTCCTGTCGGTGGTGTTTAGGAACTATTCTTCAATGGGAGGGGTGGGTGGGAAACACCACTCATCTGATGCTTTTGTCCTTTTCGTTGCTTTCTTTCTTTTTTTTTTGCTTATTTTTTATTGTGTCTGATTTCCCTATGCTGACCCCCATCTCTTCGCTCCCACACTCCCCTCCAGTTGTGGTTTTATTTTTATATGTTCCCATAGGGCTCCTGCCCCGTATGGTGTCACTTCTCCCAGAAGAGATTTCTTCCATGCCCGGCTTCTCTTCGTCGCTGTCCAGCTCCTTTACAATCGTCATACTTCCTCACACCCACCACACACACCTTCAACCCCCCCAAATTTACAAAACCTCCAAATAGTTGACGTGCCTGACTTAGCTATTTTTTGTAGTTCTGGTTGTTTATCTCCGCTCGTTAATTTAGGACCCTCAGCAATGCTGACATTCCAGTCTGCTTCGGTGCCACCACGCTACTAGACCGTGATTTGATCTGTTAAGCACGCAATACCAGTACATACAGTATTGGTCCAATCACACACTTCAGTGACAGGTAATCAAAGACCATTTACATGCAAACGGGCTATCTTCCGTAGCAAAACAGCCTTCTGACATTTGACATTAACCCGTGACATCGTACCACCTCTTGTGTGGATATATACCAACTTTCTTATATGTTCCAGCAATCTGCCGTGACCTCATCCTAGGAAGAACCAATCTACAGTTATGCATCCGTCCGTAAAACAGCACCCGCAACAAGATCAAACGGATTGAGCCAAACATTCACACATTGCTCTTTGGATTCCTTGTGAGTGTCGCAAGTGATTACCGTGAGTGGATTTCTCATTCCGCTTCTCATAAATCTATTATTAGCTACCGACTATCTGCAGTCTTATCCATCCACTATTCCTATCCATCCCATTGTCCTATCCTCGATTCACTTTATTCGTTTCCGATCGGTGGCTATCTTCAGACCATCATCACTTTTACTCATCCTCATGTCAATCCTGCCCACTCTGCTGTCCCATCATTCACACCATGGATGACAGCCATATATTTATATCATTTTTCACGCGATTAGTTGTTCTACATCCAGCCTTTCTGCTTGCACTTATGATCGTCAAACGCATCACATTTTTTTACATTCATTATGTCCAGAAGCGCTGATTCGTAGCTAAATACCTTGTTCGTTCCTGTAAAATGATGGCAGCCTATTCTTTAAATCTGTCACCATTGAAACCATACAGCACCACAATACTGGCCGGTTTGCAATATTAAACCGTCATTAAATTACTAACTCAGAGGTCTTTGTCTATTAATGAACAAAGCATGTGTTTGTTGCATTCTCAACTCAATTTTGACATCTCCGTTGCTTATGGACAATGACTTACATCGCCGCGGATCCGGTGTGTTACCTAATCAACAAAAACAAACTCCACCTCAGTTGTTGCTCTGACTTGTCGCGAATAGAATCAATACAAAGGTATTATGTGTCGCATGATCAGCAGACAACACATTTAATTTAACTGTCAAGCAATAAGGTTGTCAACGCTAAAGTCAAACAGACACTGATTTCCAGACAGTGAGGGCTATTGGATCAAAAGTGTATACCGACACGGAACCATCAGACAGGAACTGAATTTAAGATTATTCAATTCACATTACACATTTTCAACGAGAAAGCCATTCACCAATTGATCAACTAAACTTTCTCAACACGAAAGTCATATAGTTCAACACTACATATTTTTCATACACGAAATCAACCATATTCATAGACACATTCTACACGAAGGGCACCCATTTCACTATTAACATTTCAACAAGGAAAAGCCAAACAATTCATAGAATTTTTTCAAACACAGAAGTAACAAGTCAATATACCTTATTTTCCAACACTGACAAGCCATACCCATTCAGCAAACACTTTTTCTTATTACACAAAGCAACCGACTGTCACCCACTTAAACATTTCCCAACACGAAAGTTCCAAACTCAATGCAATTATACACATGTCCCACACGAACGCCCAACAAATCTTCCTATAACTCTTCAGCCGAATTTGCCCAACATTAGCTTCAGGATCCGGACCCTGCCCGGTCTATGCGGCGGATTAAGGTTCTGTCAGATCGGCGCGGGGTCCTGCTAAAGGATAATGCTCCAGGGACTCGTGTAACCACAAAGGTACAAGGCAAGACCGACTGGGCGCGTGTTTCCACCGATTGCATCGCCCCTACGAATATCCCTACCTGCTGCTGTTGCCTGGAGACCAGCACGTGCACCGTCCCGCAGCTACGGCGGATGTGTTTCGCCGAAAGCGCTTCCGGTATTCAGACTCCGTGCTGACTCCCGTAGTGTACTGCCGCGCTTTATTGAGACTGTACCGACCGCAGTTGTGGTTACCCCCCCACACTGGATCGTAGGCGGCAGCTGTAAGGGAAAGGGACGTTGTAGTAATCTCTCGTCGGAAATACAACTGGCCGGAACTCACAATTTCGCAGTTTGCTTTTATTTTGGCTATTCTATAAGAGCAGACCCAAGGTTTTGCGTTTTTAAGGAGCCATTATGTCCACTAACTCACCTAATAATACCGACAGAAGACACTGTTTTTATGTTATTTTGAAGATTACGCCACGCCAGTTACTTTCCCCTAGCCCCCCTCTCATCCCCTGTTATTTTTTCCTTATTTTCAGCCTTTAGCCCTCTTATTTTGTTATTAGAATCTATGCTGTATATTCTCCTGCCCCCCTATTTTCCGCCATTTCGAACCTCCTTATTCCTTTTGTAACTGACTTTCATCGAACGACTTTCTCGCTTCTAATCTTTTCTCCTCTAGTTCTTGCCCTTTTTTTCGTCACTTTACACCCGTACCCCCATCCCTTATTCTCCTTCGATTTCACCATGCACCTATCCGCTCCCCACGCACCCACCTCCTCTTATGTTTTATACCATGCAAATCTCAAACTTTCAGAAATCCCCAGATCCTTATGTTCCACCCTCCCCATTTGTCCCTATAGACCAAGATTTAACTTCTTCACTCCCCCCGCTTACTTCTTCCCCTTTTCCAGACCATTGTATCCCTCGCCCCCAAGATTTTGCCCTCTTACCCCCTATTCTCCAGCCTGCCTCTCCCCCCCCACCGATAACTTCCTCACGACCACTTCTTACTTCCCCGTCATGTGCACCCCACGATTTGATCGTTTTGCCACTGCATTCGCCCACTTACGCCTACGTCTATGTGTAAGTACACGTAATTCGAATTGTTTTCTTTCCCTCCTCATTTCCCAGTGATGTTATACTTTTCCTAACCCCTATCTATTCCTTGACTGTCACACAGTCGCCAATACTGACCTATCCTTGTTTGGCCCCGGGACTCAATCATATTTCCAAGCCGTTTTCTGGGTTTCTTTTTTTCTTCCTTTTTTGTTTGTGTTTGTTTTGTTTTTTTTTCGTTACTCTGGTTTGGTTGCACCCTTTTGTTGTGTTGTTGGTGTTGTTCTCGTGCTCCCTCATTTGCTCACAATTATTGATCCTTGAAGACTTCCGGTTTTCCTTTATGTTGTATTTATTTCTTCAGGGCATCTGATGATTCTCGTGAACTAAACGATAGTTTTGTTCTGTCCACCTGCAGGTCGCCACTTCCCTTACGGCGTAGGTCTGCTGTCTGCGTCGGCCCACAGCATTCCCTCTAACAGCTCACTCTCTCCTGAAGAAGAAAGGAAGATTAGAAGAAGAAGGGGTTATTATTTTCGAACCCCGCTCTCCGCTTGTACTTACTCTTTGGTTCCCCTGCCATACATTTTGTCTACCGTTACTTTCATAAGTCCTCTATATTACCATCGCACAAGAGTCCCTCTTTCCTTTCTCTTCCTCCTTCCTCGTCTTATTCTCTCTCCCCACTTATCTCTCCTCTCCTCCCCACTGCCCCCGCCAGTATACTCTCTTCCCCCTTTCTTTCCCTTCCCCTTCTTCCACCTTTGCACCCCTTTTTTTTTACCGTTCTCTCTTTTTCTTCCCCCTCTTCTTTCTTTACCTTTGCCCACTCGCAGTCCTGCCTGCCAATCTGCCCCCGTTTTGCCCTCGTCGTTGTTGTGTGTGCCTACTTTCGCAATGCGTCTGTGGTTTTTTCTTTTTACCATTGTTATTTACAATCCTTCATTTGTTCGATTCTTTTCCAACAGTATTCTCCTCCTACTCGCTCCGCGGCTTTCCCTTTTACTGGTGCCTGCATCAAGCAGTCCCTCTCGCTCCTCTGCCCCTACGTCGTAACTAAACATTAATCGTTTTGCAGGACACTCACCCCCACCGACCCGCACCCTGTCCCCGGAGAGGTGCATGAAGGCAATCGACACACCTTTACGGCATACCCCACCGGCGACACTCTACTTTTATGCTCCGCATTGCAGTCAGTACATCGCATGTGATACCAGATTCGCCTGCGTTTTTCATTTCTCCCCTTCAATCCCCGCTCTCGATCATAGTTATGATGAGTTTTTTCCCTTTCTTTTTTTTCTTCTCCGTTTGGTAGCTTACCCACTACTTTCCCCGCTCACGTTTTTTGCCTCCCATCCTCCCGCGTCCACACATCAGTAGTTCGCTCCGCATTCGCTCATACCGTGCCAGCACTTGACCCCCCAGTTTCATCGTTTGTCAAGCGAATTATTCGATTGAGATTTGTGCGACGAGGCTACTAGAGTTACTTCGATGTACCTTGAGTCCGATGCCTATGACTTGAGATAGGTTTATAGCCTGTCTCCCGCTTTTCGTTCTCTTTGATCCTCGTTGTCTCTTTCATTCTTCTTGCCCCTTCGACCGTACCCTTTTCCGACGACCGCATCCGAGCACCCTCGTCGCACACACGCTGTTCATAGGACAGTTGAAACGACAAAACAGCCAGCACGCCCATCCCCGCACTCGTAGAGCACCAGAGGACGGGTCGGCGGTGGCGGCGGGGACGGCAACTATCACCGATCAGGCGAGCCATTATCAAAGCCCAGCAGTAACCACTAGCCGCAAAGAAATGTGCAACCAAGCCGACTATAAGGCCCTCCCCAGTTGACACAAACTTACCATAAATCAAAACAAATTACACCACCTGAGAAACAGGACCGTGAAAACAGCTCATTTGATGGAAGTTGTAACCCAACAACAAATACACAAATACGCGAGATCCCCCCGAGAGAGAGAGAGTACGTAGATGAGAGAGATGTTTATCCGCCATCGCGCTGAGTTGTTCGGCCCTTGTCTTCGCAATCTTTATTCCCTTATTTAGTACTTTACGTATTCAAAGCGAATACACGTTTAACATAGGCAACCATAGAGACCGGGAAATCTCTTTAAGGTTCGGTGAGATGGGGTGTTGAGGCTATGGATTCATCAAGGTGCGAGAAACGGGGGGGGGGGGAAGGCGCGTTTGTTTTTATCCGCTTCCCCTCTTCTTCCCCCCCGCTTTTTTCTCCCGCCGCTTCAGCCGAATAACATTCCCACAGAGAGCAATTGAAAGATTTACAGAACCCTCAGTCTCCTAGACCCTTCTAGTTTTTCTACCAATCCGTACCCATCTACTCCCACACACTGGCATATGTTCTGTTATTCGCTATTATTCAGGGACGATACGGTAGCCTAGACGATCTGAAGTCAGGAGTTGGAGGAGTTGTAGTTTTAGTGGGGGTTTTTACGTCTTGACGCGCATGGAGTCGAGAAGTGAACGGAGACGACGGGAGGTCTCTCCACGACGACGCCAGCGACACGAGCGCAACACCCCACTGCCCCCCAGCGACGGGTGCACACGCCGGCCCGTACCATGAAACATTTTTCTCGAAAGCCCTAACTGGCCCAAAAACCTTATACAATGGGTCCCAGCCCGCAGCCGCGGGAAGCTCAAGCGCCACGAAGTAGATGATGGAGGTTTGGGCTCCATTATATTGTTAGTCGAGTGTGTGTTGTTTTTTTGTTTGAGCATGGACCTGCACAGGAAGAGAAGCGAGCACGCCACCAGCGCCCGGACTCGCGAGCAGAGCTGGTAGACGACTTGACCGCCGTGTTTGACCACCAAAAACATAGACAGTGACAGCGGCCCGTTACAGCCCCACCGTAGCCGAAGCCAGACGGCCAGGCCAGAATGCCGGTCACGAACAAAACAATGATGACACAAAAAATGCTGGCACGGCTTTCTCTCCAGACCTGATGTTTGGAAACAACGACAGAGATGAAAAATGGAGGCGAGCTCGATGGTCGAATGCTATGGCTGGAGTTACTGTTGCCCGTCTTTTATCATGTTGTGTAAGTTCTGTTTGATTGAGTTTGTGTTGTTTGTCATGTCATGTCGGATGTCATGTAATCTGTTATGTTAGTCTGAATCTATTTCTCGTCTGCTATGATCTACTACTCTCTCTCTCCTATCTATCTCTAGCTCCTCTCTCTCTGTCGGTGTGTGCCTGTGTGTTGACGTGTGGTGTGTGTGTGTGTGTGTCGTGTGTGTTTCAATTACTTCAGTTTCTTTTACTTCAATGTTAAAGCACAAATACAAGCAGAAGAAACACAAACCACACACACAGTACACAACACACGCGCATACGCTACCCCCCCACCCCCGTATTATAATAGTAGGTCATATATTATACTATATATATATATATATAATATATATATGGTAGCGGTTTTGATTGTTTGGTAGGTTTTCTGTTTATTGTAAAGCATAGAAAGAACTGCAACAAGCAGCTAGCTTTTTCTTTTGAAATCAGCACCTCGGTACACCATACACTCTCTTGAAAGCTCTCCATTCCATTGTGTACATTAATCATATACAGCTATGCAACTACAAGCAGAACCTTCAACTCTACACAGATGAACAATTGTTGTTGGAAAGGCAGGGAACAACACGGAGGGTAAAAAACATCAAATATTCTCTGATAAGAAAAAAAAAATACACCAGAAAGTGCGAGTGGAACCCAGACCGTCAGGCGCATTTTTTTTCTTCTCAGAGGATCTTTTAATGTATACCACTCTGGTCGTCGTGCCCCCGTATTTCCGTAACATGCGCATTCTGCGTATATCAATGAAGGATCTCTTAACGATAAGAAGAATAATAACAAATTCAGTATTGACTGTCGTGCAATTTCAAGTCAAAAGCCACTCACAGCGCCGTCACATACCATTCAAAGTTCAGCACTGCATATGGCGGTCGGCTGGGCCAATAAGCAAACATTACCTAACCATTCAAACTTCCGTTCATTTTACCAGTACTAACTTTGATACTTACTGACAAACTTACCGTGCACACCAATGTAATGACCACATAATCTTCTAAAGTGTTTGTTTGAAAATATGATATTGGTTTTTAGTTATGTTTTGGAATTAGGTATATTGAGCAGGTTTAGTAAAGTAAAGAGGTAATGAGTTTCAAAAACTATGGGCGACAAAACTAGAAACTGGAGAATCCACTCAACAAACTTCTACCCATATCTGCTGCTATCCTCTACCAAATAACGAGCTTTTTTTTTTTTTACTTTTCTGTAGAGCATTCTAAACCGAGAAAAAACTCGAGTCATTTCAGTTTCACATTTCAACGGGAGGCTCTAAACAGTATATTCATACCAAATCCTTTATATTCTCGCCTTCTGCATGGAAAAAAAAAAAAGTCAAATTCGTTTGTTGTTACACTAGGTGGGAACGATAGCACCATTCACTAAAACCCATTGGACAAACTTAAGTTTGGACAATGGTACTAGGACATAGTAAAATAATGAAGTCAGTACACAGGTACAGATCCATTGATCCGAATTTTCATGTTGGAAAATTTTTTTTTTTTTCAAATCAAAGATGTGCAGAAAGTTTTAATTGTATTATATGCCCCCTTTAACAATAATTCTAGTTTAGTATTTAAATGGTAAATGTACAACAATCCATTGTTGAAGGAAACTAGCCTTGCTTTAACAGAGATAATCTCTCGCCAGAAAAAAAAAAAATTAGTAGCAACTCGTTTTTATCCCCTCGTAATAAAGACCTTTTTCTGTCAATAAGGACAAACGTTACGATCAGCTTGGGGATGAAAAAAAAATACAGAAACGGAAATGAAAAACGATAACCTGGCTACTATATCAGCAACAGTACTTGTAATATGGCCTTTTAAAACAACAATACATTTGTAAAAACATTAAAAAGTAGACACATGTAATTAAACAGAGTCGTAAGAAAATGAAAGCTATTGTTTGACATTAACGCTAAGTGGGTATTTCAAAATGATAAAAATATTTTATTTCGAAGGACAGTAGTTCGAAATTTAAAAAGAAACGTATAAGCATACATTTTCTTGATTTGGGGAAAAGCATAATTGTGACAGTGGCGCATGTGCCGGATTACTCTTTTGTAAACTATGGACAACAAAAAAAAAAAAAAACGACGACGAGAAAAACACGAGGCTAATTTACTAAAAGTTTCATCAAAGTTTGTTTGAAAGTCATATGTACGGGTACAATAATCAGTCAAACATATTCCTCCCTCACAAACAAATAAAAAAACGGATAACCTCACCATGCCCTCAATCCGCTATATTGTCTCTTTGCTGTTTATAATTCTATTTATGAAATCATTATTTTAAGGAAAAAAAATCACGCATGTAGAACAGTATGCTCTATAAAACCTGTTATTTGAAACAATACCGTCAGAGAAAACTGACAGATATAATTATTAATCTTTTAAAAATCTACATCAAGTAGGAATCACACGCTTTGTCTAATTACTGAAACACATTGGACAAGAGCTTTTGTGTGACAAAATGCGTTACAAATGATGCTATTTAACGACAGAGAAAAATCCTTTTCTATAGTCACTAGTTCAACATGAACAGAGTTCAAAAAAAAAGGAAACTACGAAATGTAATGTGGATTTCTAACACCTTGAGTAGGAAAATACATGCCAAAAGGTCGCTACGTACAACAGGAAAGAGACCAAAAAGTAATAGAACATAAGCAACCAATCCTCAGTCCATTGATAATTAACATGACAAAAAAATGTCTTTTTTATACTTAAACACTCCTGAAAAGCTGATTAAAAAGATTCAACGCCTTCCTTGCGCTGAACTCAGAAGCAATCTGAAGCGATCAAAGCTAAGTGCATTTTCGTTATATTGTCCGTCTTTATTTCACCTGAGGAAGACCTAGAGAGATCGAAACGCGTTGTGTGTTGGTCTTGTGACCTCGTTTGTCCACGTTTTTCTCTGGGCGGTTCGCTGACATTTATTTAAGATTGGATTAAAAAGAAAAAAAGAAAGTGATTAAAATGAACACTGCGAGAAGTAACATTTTCTGACACTATAAAGAATTGAAAAAAAGCTGGTATTCAAAAAGCTAATCATAAAACGAGTGTTATATCCAACTGGGTGCATTATCAGAAAACCTTTCTGTTAAAACCTTTCTACTGAAAGAATCTTTTTCTGTAACAGAATAACAGGACAAAAAGAAAATCACATGTGATTGTTCTTTTTTTCAGGAATAAAAAAAAATCACATGGCAACCATACGTTGCCCTACGATCTTTAACTAAAGTATCAGATTCTCATATAAACTTAAAAACCTCCTTGGTAATACTAGAGCTAGTTTTGATTAGAAAATATTTTTAAAAAATGTAAAGAAATAAATGAATACATAATGTAGTCTGTGAATAAAAAACTGGAAAGATTAGAGAGAAAAAAAAACTTATGGGGTTTTAAATATTCGTAGACATGATTCAGTGACAATTTAAACCTCACAGAGGGTCTGGCTTTAAAAAAACGCCAAACATACATGTCTTTAAAGTATATCTATGAAAAAGGGGTTTCAGTTAATACAGGTAAACTGGATGTAATAATATCAACGGCGGAACCGGCCCTGAAATATACATCAAATACACAAGTGGGGTCTACTACTGTCACTTCGTACCTAAGAAGTAATGTCCTACCGCAACCATAACGGACGCTGGAACCCGCAAAGTTAGATACATCTGAATGAATATAATTCAACGGCCTGAATTACGCATCAAATACACAAGTGGGGTTTTAATATGCCCTCTTTGTCCCCTATGACTCATACAGAAATCATAACGAAACACTGAAACCGCAAAACTGGTACAATGACCAATTCTGTAAAATAAGAAAATATAAACACACCATGGCTTGAACTGGGATCAAATAGAAAATAGCTCGTCACAATAAGCGCCAGTGTTGAAGAAGAATGTTGAAAAAGAATCTTCAGACGACTCTTCTCCTAAAATGACAACTTTTAGATTACTCTGAAATAAGGCAAGGCGGTCATTTAGAATATAGATCTTTTTAATGATATTACATGACAGCTCCATGTTAAAAAAAAGTGTCTCTCTGCGCAACATTTGTGGTCGGAAGATGTGTTAAAATTCTGGCATATCATATAGAGAGGGTAATATCCTCCTTAAAACCAAGAAAAAAAAAACGTGAATGACATTTTATCACAGTAATATTTTGTTAGTCTTTGTCATGTCACTAGGAGTCCATCAAGAAGTTGCAAGTCTTAAGCGAACAGCTAAACACAACGGAATTTTGTCGTTGAAATTAGTGTGCGGCTGTGAATTTGATCGTGAACGGGCTGCTGAAAGTTAAAAATGTCACGTCAGCTGTTTTTTAGTGTCATATTCTTAATTGTCCCCGAACTTTTTTGGAGTATGGCTGCTCAGTCAGTGGTGGGATAAAAAAAAAACGTTTATAATACACCAAAACTCTACTCCCTTCGTAGGGTAGATGGGATAATCCTTGCCTCTCTATACAAGGAGCCTCCGCAGGGAGTATCAGCCCTGCGTAAGCGCAAAAAAAAAAAAAAAAAAGAAGAAAAATAAATATTCTTGATTCGGTAAAATTATATGTAGCTGTTTTACAACATGTAGGCTATGTAAGCAAGAGGTTATATTCTTAATTTCTCAGTAACATCATCGAGTTGTAGCCAGTATAGTCTCTCTTAATTCAACAGAAGCGTCATTTCTTTTTGCCTGCCACCACTTAGGCCACAGGATGTTTGGGTGACCCCCCCACCCCCCGGGCTGACGCCGCTTCGGTTGTGAACACGATCGACAACTCAACTTTTGCGAAGAGTTCTGGTTGCCCTTGTGGGCGCCATCCGTCGGACGCCACACAGAACCGGACGGACAGCGTACTTCTTTTTCAGAGTGATCAAGATACCGGTGTACAGCGCCATCACCAGCACCAGCTCAGCATCGGGACGGACCCCAGCACGTAGAAACCGTGGACGTGGCCACCACACTTTATTGGAGGTGGGTGTCAGCATGAGAGCACCTCATGTGGGCGGGGGGTGACCCCCCCTGGAATGGCGTCATCTAATGTGTGTTTCTGAAACTTCTATAAGCCTCCCTGGAAATCTGGAAGTACATAACTGATGTGCATGTCCGAAGCTTCTATAAGCCACTCTCTTCTTCTTCTTTTTCTTCTCTTCTTCTTCTTTTCTTTCTCTTCTTCTTCGTCTTCTTTTCTTCTTCTTTTCTTATTTCTCCTTCATCTTTTCTTTCTTCTTCTTTCTTTCTTCTTTCTTTCTTTCTTTCCTTTTTTTGTTCCTTTGCTTTAGTGGTGTATCTAAATATTTGCATTTGTCCTTTTCTTACAAACGGAATGATGAAAGCGTCACGCTGCCACCAAACATTTTGAACAGACAAATAAACCCCTGACACTGTTGTGCGTCAAACGGCCAAAAACATCAAACTTTGGCTTTTCTTCCCTCTTGTAACATCGGTTAAAGAATCCTCTTTAAACACGGTCCCTTAGGGTGGTGAGCAAGTGCCCTTTACCAAGAATGCAGAAGAGAGCGTAGGAGCTGAGAGTTCTCCCGAGATGACTTGAGGTCCCCCTGATTTCCTTCTTTCTTTTCCTGAGCCTTTTCACGCTGAGCATTTGACAGACAGCCTTCAGATCAGACGCCAGTTTTCGGTTATTTCCGGAGAGACCTTTCCCAAGAGGGACTAAAAGCCAGCTCTCCTTGCCAGACCGCTCGTTGTGTTTGAAAAGAAAAATTTTTTTCCCCCCTTTTTTTTTTCTTTTCTTTCCTTTGTTTTTTTTTTTTTTCCTTCCATCTTCTCTTCTCTTCTTTTCTTTGTGGTATCTTTTCTCTTCTTCTTTCTTCATTTTCTTCTTCTTCTCTCTGCTTCTTCTCTTTCTTCTTCCTCTCTTTTCACTGTCTTCTCTTTTTTCTTCTCTTCTTCGGTTTTTCCTTTTTCTGTCTCCGTCTTCTTCTCTCTTTCTCTTTTCTTCTTTTCTCTTCTCCCTTCTTTTCGCACTTTCTCTGCTTTCTTCTTCGTGCTTTCCTTCCTTTCGCGTTTTTGTTTTTATCCGATTCTTTGCTTTCTTTCCTTTTGTTCTTTGCTTTATAGGTATCTAACCATTGCTATTTGTCACTCACAAACGAATATCGTCAAGATTCATGAGGCCAAACATTTGACATAAGTACTATTTCACTATAGCTACCAACCCGAAACGATCACGTGTGCTCGATCATTACATCGATTATGTATATACGCATCTGCATGTTGTCAGCAAGTGCCGACTGTCTAGATGATAGAGTCTAGAGAGAGAGCGATAGAGAGAATCAGACAGACCGACAGACAGACAGACAGACAAGACAAGAGAGACATAGAAACAGAACATACGAACGAGGTAGAATACCCTTAAGATTAATAGAGGTGGGGGTGTGGAAGGTAAAGAAAATAAAGGACCGCTTAAAGGAACTGAAAGAGAAAAAAAACAGGAAAAAAAAATCAAGACAAAAAACTAAAATCAGTACAGGTGGTGGTTTAAAAAAAAAAATAGACCGATCAGATCAACAGTGCTTGGTTTTTCACTGAATGAAAAAATCGATGCAGCGCAAGTATATTCATATGAGCCAAGCAGGAAGAATATATCGAAATGGGGACAGACGCAGAAACTGTCAAAAACAGGTGCACAAAACGAACAGTTTCTTCAAAGGAAACACTGAAACAAAAGTGTAAAATCAACCAAAACTTGAAAACGAATATACAGCAAGATTCGTCTGCATTGAGGAAGCTATCTGTCCGCTTCTAAACGGCCAACCGAAGCGTGCTGTTATTACAAACAATGATTCATGCCTATTCGGTGATGTGCAGTCAGCGTTTGTTTCGTGTATGTCTTGAGGATGAGTCTAGTAACAGTCGAACTATAAGATAATGAGAAAAAATTCGGTTTATTCAGGAGGCAGATGGTGGTACTTTAGTGAACTTTAGTGGAAATTAACAAGAAACGGGTGATGTGTGTGTGTTGTGTGAAAGACACCAATGTGTGTGTGTGTGTGTGTTGGTAGTGTATGTGGTGTTGTGTGTGTGGTGTGTGGGTGTGTGCATGTGTGTGTGTGTGTGTTGACTGACACAATAAAATATATCAGATTTTAATCCTTTTTTCCCAGTTAGAAAAACTACATAACAAACCACAAATCATTGTCTTACGACCAAAAAAACAAACAAGCTAACAACAACAACAAAAACAGAACAAACTCAAAACGAGCATCACATCTGCTAATGTTTGAAAATCTGTCAAGTGACGTCGTCTGGCACGTGACATTGTTTTGTGTGCACACTCTGTGAACTTAGACTCGCCCAGGATCACGAGTAAGGAAGTTTTTATTACCCACAACAAACACGACAAATATACAGTTCCACAGCAAGAGCAAACAAGATGCAAAGCATATAAACGTACCACCAGTAAGTAGCTACGCAACACACACCACCTTCACACACCGCAACACATCACAACAACATAAGTGTCTATATCATTATATATATATTTTATTCCATATATATTATAGCAACCGATAAGATATATAGTATATATGTTTCATAAAATAGGATGGTCATATGTAAAAGGTAGTTTTAAAATCGACAATTCCGGATCTGACGAGAGCCAGTCGCTCGAACACAACAGAGCTGTCGATTTGAAAAAATTCCTTTTTACCATCCTATTTTTTAACTTCACTGACTGTTGCTCCCAAGGGTCGAGCAATTTTAAAGAATTTTTAAAAGCGAGGCATTTAGTAGTAAGTATATATATTAAATATATATATAATATATATAATAGATATATCATATATATATGTGTGGGTGTGTGTGTGTGTGTGTGTGTGTGTGTGTGTGAGTGTGTCAGTCACTATAGCACTTTCTCCCCTTTTGGTGGTAGAAATTTTAAGTTTTGTAAGAGAAAAAGAAACAAAACAACGCTGCTCTTCCCGCGCGGGGAAATGAACCCGGGTTCCGCGTGACAGGCGGGGATACTAACACTATACTACCGAGGAGCTTTGACAGAATTGCTTTACAACTTAAGTTTATAAACCATCATTGCTTAAACTGTACATCACAAAATTATCATTTATAGGCCGTCAGTAAGGGCTATTCTAGCAACATAAAACATGGACCATCATTCGTGACCCATAATGAAACATACCTACAAGTTTCAGAAAGATCGGCCCAGCAGTTTTGTCTGGAGCGAGTGGAACAATTTTGACCACGGACGAACAGACAGACAGACCGACAGACATACAGACAACATTTTTTTTCATTTCGCATTGTGAAAGTACTCCCTGTTGTGTAAGAAACTGGGAGTACAAAAAGACAAGCTGGACTGAAAACAGAGTGCTGATCTGCAGCGCTCCACTTGGAGAAGCAGTACACCGCGACACGTTCCTACAAGACCAGAGCAGCAACAACACGAAGTATCTCGGAATGACCCTGCAAAACGACGGCAAAATGGAATTCTAAAAAAACACCGGTAGGAAGGTCAAAAGAAATGGCATATAAAGCACTACTGAGACCGGTGCTGGAATACATCTCCGCTGTCTGGGACCCACACACTGCCCAAGATATCCAGGACATAGAGGCCATCCATCGTAGAGCGGCCCACTTCGTCATGAACAACTACAAGCCAACCTCCAGCGTCACCACAATGCTGGAGGAACTCAAATGGCCACCCCTTGAGACGAGGCAGAAAGCGGCACGACTAACCATGTTTTACACATGAAACACAACACAACGGCTGTACAGTTCCACCAACTAAAAACCCCTCCAAACCAGATCAAGGAGGCGCCACAATCAACAATGCAGCAGAATAACATGCCGGACGGAACAAAGAAATATGTCGTTCCTCCCAAGAACAGTAAAGGACTGGAATCTGTTCCCTCAGGAAATAGTGCAGTGCAAGTCTGTAATTCCAACTCTCTCCTCCCCTCCCCTTCCCCCTCCCCCACTCCACCCTTCTTTGTATTCTATACCCTCCTTCATTCTCTCAATAAGTTTTTTTTTTTCTTTCAATCGTCTTCACCCCAAACGTAACAATAATAGTCAAACACCTTGACTGTGGTTACTAACGGAATGAGAAGTTAGAAGAAGACTCTTACCAACGATGGAAATCACGGTCAGCAAGACGGCAAGCCCCCACACTCCAGCCAAGAAGGCGAGCAGCCTCCTGCGACAGATGCACGCTCAAACATAAATGAATACTCAGTCAAATTTGAATTTTTTTTCTGTCAAAGGTAAGTAGATCTTAAGTCAAATTTCAAGAGACCTATTGTCTGATTATATTTTTTAAAAGAGATCCAAGTTCATTCTGTAATCTTGGTCAAAAGTGAATAGGTCCTTTGTGAAAGGCAAAGAGAGTTTTAGTCAGAGGTCACTTCAGTCAAATGTAGAGAGATCCATTGGCTGGTTATATTCCAAAAAGATCCAAGTTTATTATGTAACCTTGGTCAAAAGTGAAGAGATCCTTTGTGAAAGTCAAAGAGAGTTTCAGTCAGAGTAATTTCAGTCAAAAGTAAAGAGATCTATCGTCAAAGGTAATCTTGGTTGAAGGTAAAGAGATCCTTTCTTTTTTCTTTTCAAGAGATCCTAATTAATGATGAATGGATACTGAGGTAAACACGGGTAAAATTGACTCAAAGGTAAAGTGCGTTATAGTCAAATTGCGAGAAATTTTAGTAATAGAGCCAAAAAAAATTGAAGATGAAGACAGTCTTAGTTAAAATTTAATGGTAAGAGATTCCCAGTCACATGATAAGAGATCGTGTGTGTAAAGCTGTAAGGAACGGTCAGAGTACAAGACTGTTGACAATTGGTGAGAAAATGTTTCTTTCCTGTCTCATCCTCTGTTCCAGGTCAGTGGCCTTACCCCCGCGCTGCTCTCTCTGACTCCCCAACCACAGCCACACCCTGGCAGATCCCCGCCACAGACCCGCATCAGAAATCTGCTTGAAGTAGTCAGTGTCAAATCGTGATGCAACCCACTACAAGAGAAAAGGCACTACTGCTGATTCATCGCTGTAGTATATTTATGTATTCTTTTTAATTCCCCTTTGGGGGGGGGGGGAAATAGCTCAGCTGATAGAGCACCGGATTCGTAATCTTGGTGATCCTAGGGGTGCGGGTTCGAATACTTTGACCCCCCGGACTCTCACGCTCTTTGTATTCTTTCTTCAACAATATCTTGAAGGAAACTCCGGTCAGGTTTGTCTGACTGAAGTTTTGGGCTGATCAACGCTTCTTCTCCGTCAGTCAACTCGCTTTCTTCGTGAATACTAATTTTATCGTCCGACAAACTGGACTTCATTTCTTCGGCTCCCTTTTACAAGCACTTATTCTGTGGACTATTTTTTTTTCGAAGTCACAATCGGCGATCTTGCTGTTGTGTTCATTCTAGCTATCTGATCTCGCTTCTGAGAGCTTTGAATCGACTTTCGATTTACTATTTTGAAGCAAACTGCCCTAAGGTCTTACGCAGAGAATGTGACCGAGTCTCTGAGAACTCGGTTTGGTCCCTATTTTCCCTACCATGCTCTGGCCTCTGACAGCAGTCTGTCCAGAGACGAAGTAAGCCGTGCCCAGACAAGTCCTATTGGCCAAAAAAAAACACAAAAAAAAAACTGAAAGCTGCCTACAGCCTACAACTTACTAGCTTTCAGGTTGTATGGTATTAGGGTAAAACAATGCGCACAAATGGCAAGAAATTCTAGTACACGTTTGACTCTGCGACTGGCGATTGACGGATGCACATATCTCATGTAACTAGGATTGACCAATCGCTAATCGATGACTAATCCCATAATTAATCACCCTGAGAACAACGCAGCAAGAACCTTTGCTTTCCAGAGGAAAATTGTCAGGGAATTCCAAGTTTAGGTTGCTGTTGACGATGATGATGATGATGATGATGATGATGATGATGACGATGACGATGACGATGACGATGCTGCTGCTGCTGCTGCTGCTGCTGCTGCTGATGATGATGATGATGATGGTGATGAAGACGACGACGACGACGGCGACGATGATGTAATTACTTGGATGAAACTTCATGACGGTAGAAATGAGGAACAATGACGGCCATGGTCCGGTCCAGTGCCATGGTAACCAGGGTGAGACAGGTAGAGTAGGAGGACAGGAGGACGAGTCCATATCGGAGGAAGCAGAGGGGGTGTCGGGAGGATATCCAGTCCAGAGGCCAGAGCCGTGGGAGGAGGAGGGACAACCCCAGAAACAGATCTGTTGTCGTCAGGCTTCCGGTCAGCAGCTGGGAAACATTGGACAGAGAGAGAGAGAGAGATAGAGAGAGAGAGAGAGAGAGAGAGAGAGAGAGAGAGAGAGAGAGAGAGAGAGAGAGAGACTTAATTTATGTGAAGGACATTGTCTGTCATGTACTGGTGCATATAAACAAAAATCATCAGCTGTGACAAATGTACGCAACTACATTATAAACAGCGTGCTCCATTATCATTCAAGACGGGAGAAATAAAGTGAGTGAGAGAGAGAGAGGGAGGGAGAGAGAGAGAGAGACAGACAGAGTCAGACAGACAGACAGACAGATAGAGAGGTTGAGAGATAGAAGGAGGAAGGGAGGGAGGGAGGGAAGGAGGGAGAAGAGGGGGGAGCAGTGATAGGGTAGAGAGAGGGAGAGGACGAAGAAAGGAAGTAACGAAAGCTCTTAAGCGAGAGAGAGAGAGAGAGAGAGAGAGAGAGAGAGAGAGAGAGAGAGAGAGAGAGAGAGAGAGAGAGAGAGAGAGAGAGAACACGGCAAATTATAATAATCAGACGTCAGCACATCATTAAGAGATATGTGAACAAATAGCTGCATGAGAACATACTACAGATACTTTATTTAAAAAAAAAAAACGAGAACATAAAATATATCTATATACATTCCCGGAAGATAAAACCTCTCTCATTTTAAATCCTCTATGCAAAAACAAGTAAGATATTACCTATATCTTCATGTACAATCGATGGGATTAATAAGCTCAGTCAATACAGTGAAAGATGTTCATGATATGTAGGCGTAATTAGCATTTCATGTATGGGATTCTCTTCAGAGAGCACGTAAGACCTCACGGCGAAAGCTTGGCCGTGTCTGGAGTTGTACTGTCGTGGCCTGTCAGCAGAACAGCGATGAGTGAGGCTACTACGGGATACACACGGCAGTTGCTTAGCAGTGACGTTTATCTGCCAGTGGGCTCTGCAGTCATGGCTGGTACACCCATAGGAACGCTCCCGTTGAGGTTCTTTCGTGTCACATCCAGTGGGGGAATAGCATCTGCCAGGGAGCAGTTGTGTCCCTTCACGTGTTAATGGAATGCCCTGTGTGCATGCCTGCACCCGACGTGAAACACAGCGCAGGCTTCCAAAGTTGGTGCAGAGATTGTTCTCTGCTGGTTCGTTCGACAGTTGAGGACAGTACTTCTCTGGTGCTACCCGCACTTCGGCTGTATATTTTTTTTTCTTCTTTCAAGTATGTAAGTGCTGGACAACAAAGAGCTGAATGCACCTCATGTTCCCTTGACTGTCAGTAATGAAAGGCCAAATCACAGTTATTACTTTAAGCATTTCGTATCTGAAGAATGTGATGCTAAGTCAGAAATTCATAGTCTAAATCTAATTTCTTTATTAAAAAATACAACAACAACAAAAAACAGATGCAAAGCATACAGACGTACTCCCAGTTTATCTTGAGATATTCCATAAAGCGTGGGCCGTTATATTCCACTAAAGAAGAAAACCCATAATGAAGATAATACCTACAAATTTTCAGAAGAATCCGCCGAGTACTTTTCAGAAAAAATCCTGAGATATTCCAAAAAAAAGAAAAAAAACCGTTTTGGAGCGTCACAGCCGTTCGTAACGAAAGAAAAACCTACGGCTATAACGGTAAAATAAAACATTGAGCATCACCCGAGACCCATGATCAGCATACCTACAAATTTTCAGAAATATCGGCCAAGTCCTTTCAGAGATATTCCATAAAGAAAAAACCCATCAGGGGCCTTTAAAGCCGTTAGCAGCGGCTATAACGGTAAAATAAAACATCGGGCATCATTCGTGACCCATAATGAACATATCTACAAATTTTCAAAAAGATCGGCCCAGAAGTTTTGTCTGGAGCGAGTGGAACACATTTTGACCACGGGCAGACAGACAGACAGACAGACACACAGAGAGCATTTCTTCGTTCCCATTGTAAAGTACTCCCTGTTCTATAAGAACTGGGGAGTACAAAAAAAAAAAGAGAAAATAGAACAGGGCTGCATGCATCTCCTTATCTTAATCCTCATGTGCAGGCAATGTATTCGAGGACCTTAAGACCTCATTGCACTCTAGCTTTAACATTATATATGCTTTAATGCATTCGTATAACATACCTGTGATGCCATTTATATGGCCAGAGAAGGTTTCGATTGATCGTGTCAAAAGCTTTTTTTTTCAAAATCAATACACGCAACATAATTCTTTCAATGGAAACAAAAATTATAGCTGCGTGAGCAATGAAAAGATGCAGCTGACAGTTGAGTTTGCTTTCTTAAGTCTAGCTTGATAATAAGCTGTGATATTATTTTCTTCCGTTCACTTTTGCTATGTGTTTTTAATCACTGATTCCAAATCGTTTACTGAATAAGCCACTCAAAGAAACTCCTCAATAATTATTCGGGATACTAACATCACCTTTCTCTATTTAAAAACAAAAAAAGAACAAACAAACAAACAAACAAAAACCGGTCTAAATAATAGATTCGGACCAGTTGTAGGGAAATACACCGCCATGAAATAATTCATTACACAATTTCAGCGGAAAAATCTATTACCTACTTATTCGAATTCTTAAATAAATCGCTAGAGATGCTCTCGGGGGGCTGGCTGTTGTACGGTCTTTTCGTTTTCTGAAAGTAAACAGTATTTCCCTCTCTGAGATCAGACGATTCATTCAGCCATCTGTTTCTGTTTCAACTACATCCTCATCTATTGTGTTGCCAGAATCCCTTTTGAGCAAGGCTTTAAGGTTTTGAAAGCACGTATGAATAGTGATACAATTTCTAGGTACAAGCGCTCCCTCTCTCTCTCTCTCTCTCTCTCTCTCTCTCTCTCTCTCTCTCTCTCTCTCTCTCTACTTACCAACCGCGGCCGCCACCATAACCACCATCACCACCACCACCACCAACACCACCACCACTTCCAGTGACAGTATGCTTTTCACTGCTTTTAATGTTGTTGCTGCTGCAGCTGCTGCTGCTGCTACCACCACCACCACTGCAGCACCACTGTTGCTGACACTACTATTACAACAACAACTAACTACTACTACTACTACTGCTGCTGCTGCTGCTGCTGCTGCTGCTTTCACTACTGCTGCTACTTTCACTACCGCTGCTGTTACTACTACTGGCGTTACAAACCCCTACTGTTACTGCTCCTCCACTACTCCAACAACTACTATTATCTATTACTTCTGCTGCTGCTGCTGCTGCTGCTGCTGCTGCTATTCTCCTGTTACCCCTTCTCTGTCTTGCTTATTACCTCATCTTGGCGTGTATGGAACGTGTTCGTACGATGGCGACCAGAGTTACACCGTTGATGATCGTCATCAAGAAAGGACAGCACCGTGACCAGGTTTGCCCCCCTGATCGCCACAATTCGCCGCTAGAGGGCGCCGCTTCGGTGGACAACGCCCAGTCAGTTCCGCTGACCGAGTCTGTCCCTGAGTCCGCCTCCGCTGGTGAGGTGAAAGGGGATTGGTCCATTCTGGGCCAATGGCGTGGCGCCTGTTAGGACCCTTCCTCCGCGTCCGGCAGTTCACTTCCGGTGGCTTGTTGCGGGAGATCTATGGCGGAACCCTGTCAGACATCACGTGATGGATGAAAAGGTCAAGCAAAGGAGGGGAACGGCGAGAGATCTCCCTACCAATCGGAGAGAGGCTGCCAGAACGGCACCGATCACGTGACCCCACATATACGCACGGTAAGGTTTATGAAGGAAAAGAGACCTAGATGACAAACAAACATGGAAGTTTAAACAATCCAGAATCAAATCCAGTTCCTTTTTTCAAATAAACGATCCAGTGTCCAATCCAATTCCCTTTTCAAACTAAAAGAAAAACATTTACTATGCTACCGAACAAACAAACAAACAAACAAAAAATACACGACAAACACGACGCGTTTCGACCTCTTTGGTCTTCTTCGGGGAAAGACAACCAACCTTCGTCTCAATGAAAAAACGTAGAACGAAAAATCACTTGTCTCTCCAAGTGGGCGCAAACTGCACGGGGAATGTTTCTATCCGTGTAAAGATGGATGTTGTCCCAAAAAGCTAAGGTGAAAGAGAATCTTTCTGATTCATGCTCAGCCATCATATATGTCCCCCATGCACTAAAAATAGTAACGGTTTCTGATTGGTAGCTGGAGACCGCGGCATTCTCATTATCAAGCAACATACTGCTGCTTATGTGTCATATCACACACGCACACTCACATGCACGCACGCACACACGCAGACACACACACACACACACACACACACACACACACACACACACACACACAGAGAGAGAGAGAGAGAGAGAGAGAGAGAGAGAGAGAGAGAGAGAAGAGAGAGAGAGAGAGAGAGAGAGAGAAGACAAGACAAGACAAGACAAAATTCTTTGTGTACGAGGATAATAGATAAGCACTGATGTGCTTTTTTTTTTTACATCCAGTCCTCGCCTGAGTAGGGTCAACAATGAACGTAAGCGTAGAGTAAAACCCCGTCATGCAGTCTCAGATCTGATGATGTCTGTTCCATAATGATAAGCTACTTTCTTGTTGTGATGTTACTGACCATAGATTCTTAAAATTCTTTGCCCTGCATTCTTGGTTTTGTGTTATGCACCAATTATTTGGAAGCGTTTTTTTTTGTTTTGTTTTGTTTTGTTTTGTTTTTTGTTGTGTTTTCTTTTGTTTTTGTTGTTGTTGTTTTTTGTTATTATTTGTACGATTGTCTTGTTGCAAAACGAACATTACCCCCCCCCCCCCTTCCCCAACCATCTCCTCCGTGAGTTTTTACAAGAGTCGATTTATAATAGACCATTTGAATATGAATATACCAACCCATCTCTCTCTCTCTCTCTCTCTCTCTCTCTCTCTCTCTCTCTCTCTCTCTCTCTCGAAAACTGGGTGTTCAGAACTCTCTGACAGCAACCGTTACAAATTTTATTGTACCTTTAAAAGCATATTAAAGTGTGACCAATATTTCGATATTATGAATTCACATCAGAAATGTATGTATAGTAAGTTTCGCTTGGGGATAACAGATATGAATTGTAAACAGATATAGATACAAATGAGAGAAAAAAAAAAAAACCGGCATGCTACAATGTCCGTTTTGTCCAGCCTCTCAAGAAGATGCAACCCATTTTGTTGTTCTTCTGCCTGATCAATGACGACCGAATGAAATAAACAGCTTTCAGATTTCAATTTAGTAGTTGTCCTCAGAACGCAAAAACATCCATTCTCAGAACGCAAAAATTATCCATTCTCAGTACGCAAAAATTATCCATTCTCAGAACGCAAACATTATCCATTCTCAATGTCACTAATCTATCATCCACAGTGAATCTGGCTAAGTGCTAAGTTTTTTTTTTTTTAATGCCTTCAGATTCTACAGCAGCATGCTGGATCACCGTCATTGCACGTGCGACAGTAGATAAACTCATCATCTAAATTGTGGTCACGCGCTTTTTTTTTTTTTTTTTTTTTTCCCTTTTTTCGTTTTTTTTTTTTTTTTTTTTTTTTTTTTTTTTTTTGCGGTTACTGCTGGCCTGGGTTTTTTTGTTGTTTTTTTTTTTTTTTTTTTTTTTTTTTTTTTAAATATTCGCAATTCGCGTTTTCTTGCGAAAATTATTTGATTGCGTGTAGATGTACCGGTTTACGTGCATATGACTGTATGTGAGCGCTTGCGCTCCCACATGTTACTTTCCTGTTTGTTGAGAGAGAGAGAGAGAGAGAGAGAGAGAGAGACAGAGAGACAGAGACAGAGACAGACAGACAGACAGACAGACAGACATATTGTTTAGTAAAGTAGTGAGTATATAACGACGTTACTGAACAAATCTCCACAATTATATATAAATATCACTCGATTGTAGGGACACAATATCTGAAGAGTAAACCATCTGAAGTCTGAAGTCTTTCTCTTTGGCAGTTTATTGATTCTCTGCGTGAATTAAGAAAGTACATGGCGGGGTTGGGGGGGGGGGGGGGGGTAGTTACCCCTCCACCTGGAGCGATGCGTCGTGGTGTCCAAAGTTTGAATAGTACTTCAACTTCTGCAAGTTGTTCAGCTTGGTTAGGTAAGATAATGTTGCTAATAGCCCAGCCGACCGCAAAGGGCCATATCAGGGCTGTCACCACGTTGAAGTTAAGTCACAAAGTCATACCAAAAAAAAATCATTCAATCATCTCTTTAAGATACACTTTTAAAACCGTACCAGAAACTTCGTTAAAAATTAACTTCCGTAAAATCTGAGATCAGAAGAAAAATGTTAATCTCTTTCTGAAATTCAAAAATTACGTCAGGTAGGACATCTCTCGGAACAAAATTTTCATGGAGTCTGCTGTAAAGTGTTTATGTTTCACATCGTGCAAGTCCCAGCACTCTGAAAAAATATGTCTCACTGTCAGTGGAACATGACATGGAATGCACCACGGAGTTTCTTCAGTTTGGTTAATGGCTTCACATTCTGTGAATTTTGAGTAAAACAGTTTTCTAGAATTCTTTCAAGAAGGAGCATTCAGAACTGTATCTTTATTTGGGGGTGGGGGTGGGGGTGTATGTCCTGCCAACTTTTATTATTCCTAAATCAAATCGTCAATTTGTTTATTTGTAATTACTAATCATTCATATTTCTAACACATCGCTAAAACTGTCAAGGATAAGTATTGAGCATTTAAGTGAAGTTAGTTTATTTTTTGCACGCTAAGTATTATCAGCAAAGTACAAAATTCCATGTTTTTGTATCTTTAAACTTTATTCCGTTCATTTTTCATGGCTAATATCATTGTAGTCAAAATTCTTCTACCTCAAGGGTCAACAAACAAACAACTTGCTATCTCTCTGCCTACAGCCTCTTTCACTTCTGAATCAAGTGTAATCTGACCTTTGACTTTTTACGAACAGGTTCAATATTGCGGCTCAAACCGTAACCGAAACCATGTTCTTTTACAATTATAGTTTCATAAATCAAACGCTTTTCCAAAATCACCATAGAGTTGGAAACCAGGAAGACTTTTTTCCAAGTTTATATATATATATATATATATATCAAGAATACCACTAAAATGCCTAATAAAATTCTTAAAATGCTCGACCCCTTGGGGAGCAACATCTGTTAAAAATAGGATGGTAAAAGGAAGTTTTAAAATCGACAGATCTGTTTCGAGCGCTGAGGAGAGCCAGCGCTCGAAACAGACCTGTTGATTTTAAAACTTCCTTTTACCATCCTATTTTTAACAAAATATATATATATATATATATATATATATATATATATATATATATATATATATATATATATAATCTATTCAAGTCATAAAATGCCATGTGTTTCCAATCCATGTTTTCATCTAATGTGTCTCCTTGGAAATCCTATAGCCCATCCCCCATACCCACCCAACCCAACCACCCTCTCCACTTTCCTCTTCTCTCCCCCCTCCCCCATCCTGTCATTCCTTCATCTTCATCCATCACGCACTTAATCAGCTAACTGTCAAAGTGAGGCGAGGAAATAGTCTGGACAGAGGAAATTCCATGCAGATGCGTAGGCGGTTCTGGGTCCAGATTTATTTTGTTCTTGTTACCGGCCTTTCTATCAACCTTGAGCGACCCGCAGACGTTGGAGATAGTTACCGTGTGGATACAGTGTTCCCTCATACCACATTCTGCAGACGTTGGAGATAGTTACCGTGTGGAAACAGTATCCCTGGCTGATGCATTTGTACCATAGTGTTTAAGTACCTCGGCTTTTCGGATGATCCCTAGAGTCTTTTAGCCAGAGTACAACAACAACAGCAACAAACAACAGGAAAAACTGCCGTAGATGTCTGCCCAGGAAAAAAAAGAACTTGAGTATTCAACTCAGCTGACGTACGAATGCCGTTATCGATCGTCGTTGTACCGGAGAAGACAACTCGTACGTCGTTTCACACAGGCTCACGCTTAACAAAACATGTTTTTTTCACTTCCATCCGATTTTAGATAGTCGCATGTGCATTGACTTTGCGCGTGCTGTTCAGTCTTTTCAATCATCTGCCTTTTTGAATTAACGAAAACTCTGTGTGATCGAATTTATAATTGAATCGAGGAACGTAGAGCGACCGCCATTTTGAAAGGGAAATGAGCCTCGCATGGATTATGTTCTCCTGATCAGGAAAGAAATTTTAACTGTACAATTGTAGGCGATGGCGGGTGGGGAGGGAGGATAGCCCGAACCCGAACAGAACACTATTCTAATCTGCAAACTATCCAATCGCAGTGTAGCGGACGGGCGCGGCCATCGTTTGAAACCGCGTTGCTCATCTTGTAAAGCAAATGCACCTGCAGGCTTCCCTAGCTGAGATGGGAGGAGGGATGAGGGTGGAGGGTTGGGGGTGGGAGGTTGACGTTCGTTATATAACAGGGCAACTAGGCATATAAAAACCATCAAACCAGACAATTCATCAATTCACAAATCTCTCAGCAAGAGTGCATGACAAAAACTTTGAAAAATAACCTCATAGACATGACTTAGATATGTACATTGATGTGGTACACAACATCATCACTAAGGCCACCATAAACACGATCCTGGCAATTATCATCTCTCTTCTCTCTCTCTCTCTCTCTCTCTCTCTCTCTCTCTCTCTCTCTCTCTCTCTCTCTCTCTCTCTCTCTCTCTCTCTGCGAATAAAGAGACACACTAAAACACTAAACACTCCTTTGCAAGCTTGAAGGGCTCAAGGGTTGGTACAGGACATGCAAAAATACAACTGAGAATAAAACCTGGGGTCATATATATATATATATATATATATATATATGTGTGTGTGTGTGTGTGTGTGTGTGTGTGTGTGTGTGTGTGTGTGTGTGTGTTATGGACTGTGGTGTGTCCCTATTTGACGCCAAGAGCACAATCAGCCGTGTCTCCCTGATGAGTCCGATCCAGTGGACGAAAGGCCTAGGAGCAGGCAATACATATAGATCTGCCTTTAAGAGGGATTACGATGACTCCCGAATGCAGCTAGTGAAGGATTTTCATATATATACTTTCCCATTTTCTTTATCTTCAATTTCTTTTATAATTTCAAATCTTTACCAAGTCATTGCTATAATGATGGAAGAATGTTTATCTGCACTTGTTTTCCCCACTACTTAATTGTTCAGTGTATATATATATATATATATATATATATATATATATATATATATATATATATATATATATATAAAAAATAGGATGGTAAAAGGAAGTTTTAAAATCAACAGATCTGTTTCGAGCGCTGGCTCTCCTGAGGAGAGCCAGCGCTCGAAACAGATCTGTTGATTTTAAAACTTCCTTTTTACCATCCTATTTTTAATAGATGTTGCTCCCCAAGGGGTTGAGCACTTTAAGAATTTTATTAGGCATTTTAGTGGTATTCTTATATATATATATATATATATATATACATATATAAATATATGTGTGTTGTGTGTGTGTGTGTGTGTGTGTGTGTGTGTGTGTGTGTGTGTTATGCTGTGGGTGGATGGGTGGATGGTTGGGTGTGATTTGTGAAAATATAGTTCCATAGTCATGTTTTTTTTTATGGCCACTCTTAATTTATCTTTGGAGATAATAGTGCTCTTGACCTGACTTCTGTCAATGTTTAAACGCTTGTCTAGCTCTCGCGTAATTGCAACAATTGCGTGCAATGTCTTTATGACCCACCATAATTAGTTTATTATTACTCTGTTAAAATCATGGTGTCTTTGGGTGCGTTATAAGAAAAAAAAAATAGATCCTGTTCGTTTGCGCATAGAAATACAACAAAAGCATTCTTTTTTTTTTTCAAAAGCAGTGAAACAGCACCACATGATATTCTTATTTGTATCTCCAAGCACATTAGTTATACTAAATTCCAAGTTATAACTGTTTTATTGTACTTATTTCTATTTCTTCTTAAAAGAAAAAAAAAACATTCGGTTAAAAGAAAGAAAAAAAGAAACAAGGAAAAACACAATTCAGATTCCATGCTACAAAAACACTGTCTGCGCTTGAATTCTTCACCTATTGCCTTCCTCCTCGAGCAGTCTGTATTCACCGGGGTTTGTTCTGGCTTCACGTTACGGCATCAGCCATGAAATCTCCTGCTGGTAGCCACTTGCTGCTGCTGCTGCTGCTGCTGTTCTGAATGCTGCTAGGGCTACTGGTAGTTGTCACGTTACTGCTGCTGTTGCACATACGTGCTACTAACTCTACTGATGTAGCTGCTAGGGCCACTGTTACGGCTACGACTACTACAGCTGCTGCTGCTGCGGCTACTGCTGCTGCTGCTCTCACGGCTGCTGGTAGTTGTAGCACCATCGCTGTTGATGCACACATACTGTTACTGTTGATTCGACTGCTATCGCTGCTACAGCTACTTTAACTGCTCAAGCAATACAGCTGCAGCTGCTAAGGACTGTTAATAGTACTACTACTACTACTACTACTACTACTACTACTGCTGCTGCTGCTACTATCGCTACTGTTGCTGATGTAACCATTGCTTCTTCTTCTTCTTCTTCTTCTTCTTTCTTCTTCTTCTTCTTCTTCTCTTCTTCATCAATCATCATCATCATCATCATCTTCTTCTTCTTCTTCTTCTTCTTCTTCTTTCTTCTTCTTCTTCTTCTTCATCATCATCAACATCTTCTTCTTCTTCTTCTTCTTCTTCTACTACTACTACTACTACTACTACTACTACTACTACTACTACTACTATTTACTTCTTCTTCTTCTTCTTCTTCTTCTTCTTCTTCTTCATCATCATCATCATCATCATCTTCTCTTCTTCTTCTTCTTCTTCTTCTTCTCTCTTCTTCTTCTTCATCATCATCATCATCATCATCCTTCTTCTTCTTTTCTGTTGCTATTGTACGCTGACTGCTGCGTCTGCCGCTCTAACTGAACTATTCCAGCCGCTGCTACTACTACTACTACTATTACTACTGCTACTGCTACTACTACTACTACTACTACTACTACTACTACTAATACTTCAATACTCACGGGCACGTCGGCGACCGTCTTCTCTTATCTGGCTGGTCCCCTAGTCCATCATCCTCACGCCACAACCACGAGGAAACTGACGCCGCTGAGATGCCAAAGTGGAGCAGACTTGGAAGAGAGAGAGAGAGAGAGAGAGAGAGAGAGAGAGAGAGAGAGAGAGAGAGAGAGAGAGAGAGAGAGAGAGTGCAGACGGAAGGATGTGTTAGTGATGGAGGGTATGGAGGGGAGAGAGAGAGAGAGAGAGAGAGAGAGAGAGAGAGAGAGAGAGAGGGGAGGGGAGAGCGGGTAGCGAGGTATCCACGAGACGTTAGCATCCCAAGAGACCACGCCCAGTCTTGTGGTGACTGGAGAAGACACACACAGCACGCTGCTGTCCGCACGCCACAATGCGGACTTTGTACGAACACACTTCATAATCCATCATGCCGAACAGTTAAGTAGTGGGGGGGGGGGGGGGGGGGGGGGGGACAAGTGCAAGCTAACACTTCTTCCATCATTATAATGATGACTTGGCAAAGATTTGAACCTTTTTAGAATTTTTTTTCCTTAAAGGGGTGGGGAGGGGTTTGAAGGGGAAGAAAATGGGAACATAAAATTAAGAAAATATATTATAAGCTACGAAAAAACCCTTCGCTAGCTGCATGGAGGAAGTATCGCAATCCTTCTTGAAGGCAGATCTCTTGGTATTTCCTGCTCCTAGGCCTTTCGTCCGCTGGATCGGACTCATCAGGGAGACACGGCTGATTGTGTCAGCAGCTCTTGGCGTCAAATAGAGACCTGTCAGCGTTTTTTTTTTTTGTTTTAAGCCTACCTACGTTCTGAGCCAGCATTTCATGTGAAACTGATCATTGACCAAAAGAACAACTCCCCACCTAATTATTTCCCTTGTCTTGCGGGGATTTCCACTACGAAAAATACATATTCCTGCCCTTTTGCACTAACCTGTGACCCTATCTTTGCGGCGAGTTGGAAGTTCCCAAATAGTCCCATTCCTTCGATTTTAATCTATCCGCTTGGAACCACCTGGCTCGTGCCTTGATGGACATCATTATGAGGAGAATTAACTTCCAGACAAAATGGACAATTCTTAAAACAACTAATTGCACCAGTCTATAAATACTCGACTTTTCAAGCAAAGCCTTGGCGCATTGATTTTTTGGTGTGCAGCCTGCTGTTCTGACGGAGCGCTTCGCGCACGTGGAGACTACAAACATGCGGGAACACGGTGTTATTCCGATTCACCTATTCCTGATCTGCCGAATCCCGATTCGCCGATCACATTAAGTTGCAGCATTCGTTTTCCACTTAAAAAAAAAAAAAGAAAATGAAAATAGCTTGCTGACAAGTGTCCACTTATTTGATTTTTGTTCCCATACTTTATACCCAAGTTCTGTCTGTTGCTGTTGTTACGATTTTTTTTTTTTTTTGTTTTTTTTTTTTTTTTTTTTGTTTTTGTTTTTGGTTTTTTTTTGTTTTTGTTCTTATATAGCTCTGTTAAACAACAATAATAGCATTTTTTTTTCTTTTTTAAAGTTTCAAAATGGAGTGTCTGAGGGCGGACAATGAAGCAAACTTTAGAAAGAGAGGGGGTTAGTTACCACCAAGGACATAGATAAACAAAGCACAGGACAAGACGCAATGCATTTTGACCTCTTAGGTCTTCTTCAGGCAAAAACAAATAACATTTAGGACAGTACGAAGAAGAAGGTAAAACCACTTAGCTTCCCATAGATTCGTATCTTGGTGATCCAATGATTTCGGGCTCGAATCTCCGCCAGGCCGTTTCGGTACAAGGGTTTGCTTTTTTTTCCCCTCGGAGTTAAACATTTGGTTCTGACTCCATTTCCCACACAATTCTTCGAATGAGAATATAAACCGAAATTCCGTGTGTGAACGCACGCATATATCATCTTGCACACACGTCAAATCCCATCACCAAACTTTGGGACGAGAAGGTCAGTTTGGCCTGTTGGTATGGATGACACGTTACACATAGCATGCACCTTCCCCGACGTTGGAGTATGGCTGCCTTAATGGCGGGATAACAAAACACAAAAACAAAAAAAACAGTCATAGACACAAAATTCCACTCCCTTTGTTGGGTAGATGGGATTAATCCTTGCCTGTCTATACAGGGAGTGTCCGTAGGAGTATCAGCCTGCGTGCGCAGAAGTTCTCTCTGACGAGAATAATGTTAGAAAGGTAATAGTTTTGCCTAGAAAAGCATGTGACCTTGACCCTTTGCCTACAATCATTCTGTTCCCAACAGTTGTAAAAACAAACAGCTGACTGATGACAGAACTGAAGTTCTTCTCCTTGCTCCTCCTAGACTCCAAGGTCATCCCTCCCTTCTTCCATCAGTATCGGAAGTTCTGATATTCAACTCTCATCCCAGACTCGTAATCTCGGTGTGACTTTTGATTCCACCCTTTCTTTCAAGCACCACGTGTTTAATGTTTGTAATGCAGCATACCTGGAAATACCGTAAGATCAGTTCAATCAGACACTTCCTTTCCATTGAAGCCACAAAAACTCTGGTTTGTTCCCAAGTTCTCTCAAGGCTGGCCTACTGCAACAGTCTCTGGGCTGGCTCAGCGAGTTACCCTACTCAATAAACTGCAGAAGGTTCAGAATAGCACTGCCAGGCTTGTTTGCAAGGCGTCTAAACGTCAACATGTCACTCCTTTGTTGCAGTCCCTCCACTGGCTTCCAATCCATCCAGAGTCGAGTTGACTACAAGCTGGTTTCAATCTGTTTCTTTTCTATTTCTAGTACTGGACCACAATACCTCTCAGACATCCTCCATATCTATACCCAATCCCGTCAACTTCGATCCTCTGCTTCTGTGTGTGTGTGTGTGTGTGTGTGTGTGTGTGTGTGTGTGTGTGTGTGTGTGTGTGTGTGTGTGTGTGTGTGTGTGTGTGTGTGTGTGTGTGTGTGTGTGTGTGTGTGTGTGTGTGTGTGTGTGTGTGTGTGTGTGTGTGTGTGTGTGAGTGTGTGTGTGTGTGTGTGTGTGTGTGTGTGTGTGTGTGTGTGTGTGTGTGTGTGTGTGTGTGTGGGGGGGGGGGGGGGGGGGGGGGGCGTGCATGTAGGCTCGCGTAAATTATGTTTATACATTAATGTGGTGTGTTTTGCACTGTGTTTCTTGTTATTGTTTTGGTGTCAAGCAAGTTGCTGTCTAGTTATCAGCTTGTCATGTCTTATCGTACAGCTTTATTATGTGTTGGTTATGTAAAGTGCTTAGCGCCATAATTTTTAGAGAACAGGAGCCATGTAAGTTAACATTATTATTATTATTATTATTATTATTATTACCATTATTACCATTACTAGTCATGTTTTGTTTTCTTTCTTTATGAACGAATTAGCGTTGGGGGTTATCAGATAAGGAGCCATAGTACCACCTTCTTGTATGATGATTTGTAACTGTTTATACTGCTCCATACCTAAGATTTTCCAATAAAGTGAAACAATTTGTAAAGGGCTGAGTCAGCTCTCCGTCTAAAAGTATATTTGGATAAATAATGGATAATAGTTTTCAGGAAAGCGGGGAAGGGAGGGGGGCGGGGGGGGGGGGGGGGGGGGGCATTTAGGTGCCAGAGAAACATGGACGTGTTATCGAACTGTGATACCCGTTTCCAACGTCTTTAAATACTTAGGAATTCATTTTTCAGTGCGGCTGATTTTGGTTGCAGCATGTTGTAACCTTACAAGCAGAGGGGGAGGGGGGAGGGGGGGAAGCTCTACTTTGTACTCTGCAAAAGCTACTTAAGTTAAAACAGTAATTCTTTGACTTTTTTCATTGTAAGTTATTTCATTCACAGATTCAGCCTATTTTTCAACATAACGTAGACTTGTGGGGACTGGCCCGATACATTCCAATGTTAACAGGTGCATTTGCTCGCCTTCACGTCTTAACCACTAGGGCCAACCTGGCTCAGGCACTATGTTCAACATAAGAAATCTACACAAACAAACACGCGAGTGCGTTCAGGTGCGCACGCACACACACACACACACACACACACACACACACACACACACACACACACACACACACACACACACACGCAAGCACGCACGCACGCACGCACGCACGCACGCACGCACACACACACACACACACACACACACACACACACACACACACACCACACACAGAGCAGTGGAAGGGGGGGGGGGGGGGTACAACAACAACAACAACGGAACGTTCCCGCTTACCAGCACGCCACTAGTGAAACTAATTAAACTCACAGGATGCCGAGCGATCTCTGAGATCAGTCACAGAATCGTCTAGAATGAGCCGCTCCCACCTAGTTAGGAGGAGACCGCAAACTCGATAGGACTGCCTCCACAGAATAATGCGGGTTAAAGTACAAAAACCTTGCATCGATTAAGAAAGACAGTGACGTATACGTATTCCCTTAGGAAGCGCACCCTCTCTTAGGCCAACCACCCCACCCCACCCCACCCCCACCCCACCCCACCCTGAAATGGAACCGTATCATGTCTGGATTTCGAGGGTCTATAAAGCAGGACTCACACAGATCGTTCTGATCTGAACCTCTTCCAGTTCCTTTTGTTAGAGACACTCAAAGAAACTGGAGATTTATTCACTCAGCGGGGGCTGGGAATAGCTCAGTTGGTAGAGCGCCGGACTCGTGATCCTCGGGTTGCGGGTTCGAATTTCGGTACAGGGGGATTTTTTTTTTTCTCCCTCGGAGTTAACATTGATTCTGACTCCATTCCCCATACAGTTCGAATGAGAATATAAACCGAGGTTCCGTGTGTGAACGCATGCACAATATCTTGCACACACGTCAAATCCCATCCCCAACTTTCGGAAGAGAAGGCCAGTTTGGCCGTTGGTATGGATGACACGTTACACATAGCATGCACCTTCCCTAAAGATGGAGTATGTCTGCCTCAATGGCGGGGATAAAAAAACAGTCATAGACACAAACCTCCACTGCCTGTCTATACAGGCATGTATAGACAGGCAGTGTCCGCAGGAGTATCAGCCTGCAGAATTCGCTCAGCAGGATCACGTAGCATCGCAGGTGGATGGTGGATTTATTTCATGTCTGTTGAGGTATTGGATTACTTTTCTGATAGCAGCTTGTGTGGTTGTCATCATGGTCATCGCCGTGCTTCCTGGGTGAAGTTGAAAGAACGAAGGTACAGGCACTAGAATGAAATAGGTCTTTATCATATTTCTTTCTTCTTCTCTGTTCTTGTTTCTTGTTCATTTGTTTTTTGTTTTGTTTTGTTTTGTTTTCGTCTTTTCTTTCCTCGTTGTTTCTTTCTTTTTATTCATTCTTTGTTGTTTGTGTTCTTTCACTTTTTTAAGTTTGCTTTTTGTTTGTTTGTTTGTTTCATTTTTTCCCCTTTCTTTTTCTTTTGCATTTTTTGACGGTCTGTTTTTTTTTCTACCCTTTCTTTGTGTCATTTTTCTTTATTTTCCTTTATTTGTCTCTTTCTCTGTTTCTTTTTCTAGCTTTTTCTCCCTTTCTGTTTTTGTCTTGAATTTATTTCATTTTCCCTTTATTTCATTGTCACTTCCTTTTCCTGTTTTCTTCCTGTTCTTCTCTCACCCCCCCTATGTTACCTCCCCCTATTTTCCCCCACTTTGTTTTTTTATTCTTTGTTTTCTGTCCTTTGCCTCAATCTTTGTTTGGGTTTTTGTTTTAAACTTTTTCCCTTGATTTTTTTTTTTTTAAACATTGAAACCAACATCTTTTTCTGAGCATGCAGAAA
>JADBJO010016293.1:22500-40921 GCA_016801955.1 Conus betulinus | reverse complement strand
GTGTGTCGTGTGTGTGTGTGTGTGTTGACTCTCTTTGTCTCTGTCAGTTGTCTCTGTTTATGGGTGTGTCTCATTATTGTGCAGGTCTCTCCTCTCTCTCGCTCTATCTCTATCTCTCTCTCCTCTCTCTTTCTCTCTCTCAACACTGGAGTACACACACGAAACAATTACAGAGAACGTGCAGGAGAAAAAGAGAACCAAAAACAAACACTCGGATATTAGAAAACTCTGAAAAAAATTTTTTAGAACTTCTCGATTATAAGAAACTTCGGCTGTAAGAAAACTCGGTTATAAGAAACAACAAAAAAATCACCCTCAACTTTCCTTATAACCGGGATCCATACTGTATATATATATGTATGTATACATATATATATATATATATATATTATGTGGGGGTGTGTGTCGTGTGTGTGTGTGTGTGTGTGTGTGTGTGAGAGCGCGCGCGCGCACGCGCGTGCACGTCTCTGTGTGCATGGGACCGCATGCACATATGTATATGTGCGTGTTTGTGTGTGTGTGGGTGTGTGTGCGCGCGCGCGCACGCGCGCGCGCGCACGCGCGCATGTGCATTTGTATGTGGGCACGTGTCCATGTGTAAGACGGAAGGAGAGAGGGGAGACCGGGTGGTTCAGAGCTCATAAAAGAGGTCCACAGCCCTCTATAACCCCACACCCTCAACCGCTCCCTGTCTAATTCACTCCGGCATTCCTTGCTTGCAGAATAAGATTACGGCGACTCCAAACCGCTGCGGCAGGCCACAACGTGGAGCAGACGAGGCGACTCCGAGGGATCGGGAAATAAACGTTGTTCGCCTTGTCTTCAGGTCATCAATGCGTCACCATGGGTCCATTTCTCCTTCCCCTTCACTGGCTTCCGGCCTCGGAAGGAACACTATGTCAATTCCTCTGTGGCTGTTTGTCTGGATATGGTCTCGTCTTTTTGTTTTTTCATTGCAACGCTGTGTATATGTGTGTGTGTGAATGTGTGTGTGTGTGTGTGTGTGTGTGTGTGTGTGTGTGTGTGTGTGGTGTGTGCGCGCGTGCGTGCGCATGCGTGTGTGTGTGGTGTGTATGTGTGTGTGTTCGTGCGTGCGTGCGCGGGGCGGGTATGTATGGGTGGGGGGGGGGGGGGGGAGGGGGGGTGTATGTATGTGTTTGGTGTGTGCGTGTGTGTGTGGTGTGTGTGGTGTGTGTTGTGTTCATGCGTACGCGCGTGTATGTATGTGTGTGTTTGTGGATGTGCATGCGTGCGCGCATGTGTGTTTGTGTGTGTGTGTGTTTCTTTTTCATATACACAAAAAGCAACTTTTCCGTCAAAACGAAAAAACGAAGGAAGCTACAAAATATCTCTTTTGCGTGTGAAATCAAATGGGGATGTGAAAGACACGCGAAAATTAATAGCCTTTTTACAGAACCATAAGACATGAGCTTATTTCCATTTGCTTTTTTTTTTTTTGTTTGTTTGTTTTTGAGAGAGACAGAAGCATGTGTGTGGTGTGTGTGTGTGTGTGTGTGTGTGTGTGTGTGTGTGGTGTGGTGGTGTGCAAACATCAAATCCCTTTACTCAAATTTTCAACTGTTTCACTGCAAACAGATATTTTTACTGGGTAAAATGAAATATTCACCAACAAGACCTGAATCGTTTTTCAAAAAAAAAAAAAAAAAAATGATACAAGTAAAAAAAAGAGAGGACAGACAGACAGGACAGACAGACAGAGACACCAGAGAGAGAGATGATGATGCTGATAATGATGATGATGTAAAGGAATTTCACAAACAAATAAAAGCAAAAAGACTCGGAGAGAAAATAGCGGCAGAAAAAAGAAAAAAAAAAAAAAAAAAAAAAAGAAAAAAGAAAAACTTCCTGGTACCCGTGAGCCACCGAGGCCACAATCCAAGAAGCCGCCAAAGCATAAAGGAAAGGGGGATTTGAGCCAGGGATTTGATGTTTCCTTTCACGCACGCCTCTTCACACCTGTATAACAACCCCCCCTTCCGCCATGAATAGGGTCAGCGTTCCGGCACCATTTCAAAGGCAGCAGCCCATTCAATTCCTCCCCCCGGCAAACCTATAAAGCAGACGACAATCGCTAAATAATGAAATTACTGGTTCTGTTCCCCCCGTTCGTTGAAGAGCGACAAAGACCCGTCAGAGCGAGGCTTGTAAATCAGGATCGTGGCGGACTTGGTGCAAGGTGCTGTGTATTGAGAGGAGTAGTTTGACGCGAAGGGGGTGTGTATCCTGCGCTGCAGGCGCAGGGCACAATACATGTCAGGTTTTTTTTTTGTTTTTTGTTTGTTTTGTTTTGTGTTTTTAATTCGTGACTATGGCTGTCTGTCTTTTGCCTGTGAGGGCGTTATTTTCGTATAAAACTATACTGCTATTGTCTCCAGTTCTGTGATAGAGCGTCCCTTTCAATCACGCTCTTTGGCGCCTTTTTTTTTTTATCCCATTTCTTGTCGTCTTCTATTTTTCTGCCTTGTTGATAATGTTATTTTGTCTTTGGTCCGGAAAGCCTTTTGATTTTTTTTTCTACTTCTCGTCTTCCAAACACCCCCTGGACGATCTTCGAGAATACTTGTAACAAGGGGACAAACTACGTTTCACACACAAAGCGTTTTAATATAACTCTTTGTTTTTTTTTTTTTTTTGTTAACTTCTGTCTCCCAACAGACGATGTTCGAGGAGCGCTTATGACAGGGGGAGAGAAAACTACGTTTACACACTGCACGATTTGCTCAATGAATCAGGACGAACCGGGTGCTCATGTTTCATGAGACGTATGCAATAGTCTTCTTGGGGTTGCCAGGAACACACATGATGAGAAGCGTAGCGCGCTATGCTATTGTTTTAGTCAATTCCAACATCGTTTTAGACGTTTCAAATCAAAGCGAGATGTCTCCCTCAAGGAACAAGAAGGTCGTAAACAGCCAGCTAATCATACGTCTTCATACGCGCAAGGAAGATGGCGCCCTACAAGTGTTTTGCGGAATGTTCTCTTCCATTTAAAATCAGAAACAACGGTTTGTTTGCACACACACACACACGCACAGATACATCTCCTTCTCCCTCAATACGATCGTCCGGGGCAGGTGGAGTCACAGCATGCCAGCTTGTGAAAATGTTCTTTTTATGTTTTAATTGGCTGCTGGCTAGGGAGTGGTACTGTTAAACGCTGTCCAGAATATGAGCGTCGTGCTGTCTGTAGGCTTTTCACGGGGTTTGCTCGTTTGTTTTCTTGTTTGTTTTTGTTTTTGCAATAGCGTTACCTTTATGACCCTTTTCACGCTTGTTCGTTTAATAACCCAAGGGTGGACAATCGAGCAAGATGACTGACGTTGTAGTTTCATATGCTTGAATTATGTCAATGGTTCAATGGTCATCCTATGAAATTTTGTGTATAGTTATTTGCTTATGTCTTTGCTAGTTTATTAAATGGATGTGTGTTGTTTTTTTTTTCTTCTGTATTTGTAACAGGATTTTCTCTCTCTGTGGTTTCCAAACTTTCCAAAGAGTCCTGCCTGCTTCGCTGGGCTAGAATGTACCTGATCGCTAACACAGTTGTCTATGTTTCTCAAATTCAACAGTTACCCTAAGAAATTGGAATACGAATACAGTTTTTTTTGTCTGCGATCTATGTCCTGTGGAATGTTTTGCTGTATTGTGGGTTTTTTCTGTATATTGTAACAGGACGGTTTTCTTTTGTGGTTTTCTTGAGGTCACCACGAACGAACTTTTCTGTGTCCGGTCTTCTCAAAACGGGAAAACGGCGTGGCCGGTCACGCGTTGCCATTGGGACCCGTTTTCTCAAATTCAAAAATGACGGAATTGGGATTTTTTTTTTAGTTTACTGTGATAGTCGCCCGTGTTTCCGCCCAAACGGGTCCTGTCTCTTCAGAACCTGCTCCGTCTCTTTCCCCCCTTTTTTCTTTTTTATTGTGTTGACTTGAGGGTGTTTTGTAATGTTGTTTGTGTAAAAATCGCTTCTGGAACGTGCGTTTTTGATTTTTATGTTATGTATTTATGACATATTGTAACAGGTTGGATTTGTGTACTCATACTTATATTTTTGGAAGTATTGATTTTCAAAATTCCTGGACATGGACGCTGGGTAATGACAGCCAGTTGGACATAAAGGGGAGGCAGAGGTAAGAATGAGGAGCAATGGGTAGTTTCTTTGTTATGGGGGGGTGTTGTGTGTGGGGGTGTTTTTTTTGTGTGGTGTGGGGGGGCGTTGGGGTGGGGGGGCCGGCCCCCCCCCACCCCCCTTGGACCCGCCGCCCCTTGGGGGTACGGTTATTCGGGGTCGGTGGGGGTCCCGGGGGGGTTACCGCCCCGGGGTCGCGAGACCGGCGCCGGCCGTGGTAGGGGTGGGGTACATTGGGGGGGTTGCCCAGGGGTGGGACGGATCTGCGACCCTTTTTTGGGTTGGTGTGTTGTGTCAGGGGGCGTTACTGGAGAGTGGATAATCATTACGATTCGTGGAATTTGCGATCATTTTAGATGGTCCTTTTCTCTTTTCTATGGTTTGTCTACAGGGTCACGCATTGTGACATTTCAAAGAATCACACTTCATTCTTTAAGAAGTACGTCCCTAACCATGCGTGGCAGGGCAGCTTTTGGGGACATGATGCTCTTGGACGAGCGCAAACCCATTCTGACTAAACTTCTCAGCGTTCCGACTAGGCCCTGTACCCGCCCCTGTGCAAAACCACGTTTTTTTTAGCCAAGTGTTGTTGGGGAAAGTAGCAGTATGATGCAAAACTTGCGGCACTGTTGTCGCAGATTTTTTCTCGTTGCTAATGCAGGCACGGCGTTCGTCTAAAGTACATGGTATTAGAACAAAAAGCTTTTTGGTGGATTTCCTACTTCTCAGTGCTTGGAAATTTGAGTTTATTAGGTGGAAATAGAAAATGGAAACAACGGCAGTTTATGTTAATTAGAAAATAAAAAAAACCAAAACCCTCCAACACTTGTTTGGTATCAAATTTGGTTTTTCTATTGCGCCCTTTGTTCCCTTTTTGCACTGCCTTCAAAAAGCAGTTCATTTAACGCAGTGTGTTGAAATAAGCTTTATGTCGATATGTAAATGTAAACCACCATTTGGTAGTTTCA
This sequence comes from Conus betulinus, assembly GCA_016801955.1. Lineage (NCBI taxonomy): Eukaryota > Metazoa > Mollusca > Gastropoda > Neogastropoda > Conidae > Conus > Conus betulinus. Next base: position 35,803 of record JADBJO010016293.1, on the reverse strand, counting down.
CAATCACAATATCCAGCTCAGATACTCACCCATTGAAAGTCACGCCTTGTGTTGGTTATTTTTAGGGGATTTCTATTTTTTTGCTTTGAGGATTTTTTTCTCAGTTCTGACCCGTGTCGTTACTATTGGCGCCTTTTTTTTACCCCCCATCCACGCACCCGGACCTCGCCCCCCCCCCACGGATTAGGTTGTCCTTCCTTAATTATCAATTGTGACCATTACATGGAAGCTTTAGGTGAGCCTTTTGTTATGATTTAGACCCAATCTTACTCTTGCGACTGTTATTAGCTGTTTTGTTTTTGTTGGCTTGTGCTTGTCGGTTTTTGTGTTGGCCCAGAAAGTACGAGGATCTTACTTCACGTATTCCCGAAGGTTGCGCCTAGGCCCGACACTTCACGATTCTCGACGTTCGATATCCTTTTTTCTATAGTCTTCGACCCATCTTTCTTATTTATCGATTCCGATGTTGTCTGATTTCTACTGTTTTCGACCAAATACACCCGGATCCGATTTTCTCCCGTACCTCCCCCGGTTACTGAGAGGTCCTGGACACTTTCTTACAGATTCCGATTCCCCAGTTTCGATAGTTTCGACCATATAAAGCTTACGATGTCTTACGACTAGTTTCGCCTTAATTCCTGTACAATGTTTGTCGGACCAACGAAACTTTGTTTCTATAATTGTTTTATTTCTTTTCTTCTTTTTTTTTTTTTTTTTTTTTCCCTTTTTCTTCTTTTTCCCCTTCTTTTTTCCTTTTTCCTTTTTTTTTTTCTCTTCCTCCTCTTTCCTGTTTGCCCATATGGGTTCGTTTTATCACATTAACAGGGATTTTTCGCGACGTTTCATAGGTCCGACTTCAAGGTTAGATTTGGTTTCGCCATGGTCTTTTCTTTGAAACCACATCAGGGTTATACATTGCTTTTTGCGACAGAGGAACGGGTTTGGTTGTTAGATTTGTTTGACAATACCAGAGAGAGGACGAGAGAGAGGATGAGAGAGAGAGAGAGATTTTACTTCAATATGTCAGAATAACGGGATATTATTAAAATGGTGTGTGTGTCGTTATTTTTATCGAACACGAGGTGGGAATTTTCGGAATCGTGGTTTAGTCGTTGACCTATATTAGTGCGACTTTTTCTTCTTATGTGTCGGAACTTATCGATCAACCTATCTATAACCGTGGGGCTGCGGTGGAACTACGATTTCCTTGTTGTCGGACCTATCGAAAAAGCTCCTGGACTACCCGGGTCCCAGCTACCCACATGCTGCACCCTCTTTTTGTCATTTTTAAAGGTCGGTTGCATTACTGCGGCTAGTTATGAAAATCTCTATCAGTAGGATTTTAGTTTTGCTTACGTTTTTTGCATCTGGCTTCAAAATTTTTTTAGTGGATTTCTCGCCGGTACGTTTGATTTCGTCTATAGGATCAAATAAAGGGAGCGGGGGAAAAAAAACGCCTAGAAAATTTACACATTTGATTTCTATTTTTATATTTGTCCTGTGTTTTGGTGAATCCTGTGTTCCATACATATTTTTTTTATCTTCCCCAGTTTTATCTTCATAATGGGTTTTGAGAGTGTTTTACAGGAAACATTTAGGGTTTCTAGCTTATTGGCATCGTTTATTTATTTCTGTTGGTCCATTTATGAGGGATCGCTATGGCATTGTTTGGTGCAGGAAGCGAAACCGGGCTAAAGATTTTTGCTTTTTTTTTAGATTATCAGTGTACGTTCTTTTGATTCTTTGATATGTTTTTTGTTTTTGGTTCGTGTGGTCGTGTTTTTTTTTGTTTTAACTCGTGCCGAGAGAAGTATTATTGTCTATTTTTTTTTTGGTTGAGTTCTCAATCTGGTAAGTTGAGAATTTTATTTGCGTATCCTTTTCCTCCACACATTTTCAGTCTCTTCTCATGTTTGCTTTTTAAAATCTTCACTTAGTTCAGGGTTAATGCAAAACGTGGACAGACATGCGTCTGATTTTTGTAGTTTTTGTCTGTTGTCCTGTGGCTTTGTTGTAGATTTTATAAGTTTGATCTAATGGTGTTCATAAATTGTCTTCCTGCTTTTTTTACTTTGTTATTTCTATTTCGTCTTCTTTTTTGGGATCAAAATCTCTTTGTCTCTGATTTCTCATCTTCTGCTCTCTCTCTTTTCTCTCTCGCTCTTCGGTCGGTCGAATGGGCGTCGCCTTTGTATGTTGCTCCTTTCTTCCTCCTCTCTTCTTTTTTTTCTCTCTCTTTCTTTTCTTCCTCTATCTTGTCTTTTTTTATTTCGTTCCAGTCCCCAGAATTCCGCATGTCTAGTCTCTCTCTCTCCCTCCTTTTTTTTTCCTTTATTTTTCCCCTCTCTATCTCTATCTCTTTATTTCCCTTTACCTGCGTCTCTCTCTCCGTTCGTACGAATGTCTGTCTGTAGGTTGCTCTCTCTCTTTTCTCCCGTTTTTCTCCTATCCTCTCTTTTGCCAGGATCCTGCCATCTTGCAGCACCCATTTCCACCCCTGGATCAAAGAGGTGTTGGTTTTTTTGGTAATTGCGCCCTTTAATTTCGGACATTAGGGAGATTGGATCTCTTTCCGTCTTTACTTCGTCATCGCTCCGCCCCACCCTTTTTTTCGTGTGTTCATTAAGGTTGTCACGCTTGTTGAACCTTGGCCCTCTTCCACATTTGCCGCCTTTTTTCCTGGTGCCAACAGCACCGCCCCATCATCCTCCCACTTTTTTTTCCTTTCTTTTAGCACTTGATTTTTTCTTTTACTCTTCTTTTCTTTCTACACACGCCCACAGGTGTTTCGAAGGCAATAGATGTGGGGAGTCAAATTTTCTATACGGACGGCACTATTCCGTGCCTATACGTTCATACCAGGCTCTTTTACCCATTTGGTTACGGCGCCTTGACTTCCCGCCAAAAAGGCCTCGTGATTGAATACAACATGGAGTTTTGAATTCAGCTCGTTTTCCCCTTTTCCTATTACTAGTTTGTTTTTTATTTTATTTTTGACGGTCTGTCCCCTTTTTCTTCCGAATTTACATTTTACATTTTTTCAATTTTTTTCTTTATGATTCTTTTCTATGTTTACTTTGTTTGTCCATTTTTCCGTCTCTCCTGTTTCTCTTTCTCTCCTCTCTACTCTCTCTCTCTCTCTTATTCAGTGGAAAACGTTTTATGCTTTCGCCTCTCCCCTGTCCCACTCACCCGCGCTCTCCTTCTCTTCTCTCTCTTCATATCTGGCTATACAATATTGCGAAAGAAATAGTGTTATCTTCTGACTACAGATGTTCATAGCTCTATTTTTCCGATGTGTATTTCTTTCATTACATTGCTGTTTGTTTTTTCTTCCTTTTGATTTTTTTTTTTTTTATTTTTTTCTTTGTTTTTTTCGGTCCCTTTGTAATTAATTTGGAACATTACATTGAAAAGGCCGCGGTATGCAATGTAAATTCTCTCACGTTCGATGAAAGAGTTTCAACAATACATTGTGGCTTGTTTTGCCTGTAAATGAGAAGTAAGTAATAATCTGGTTCCTACATTTCTTTCCACATTAGAAACCTTGTGGCTTTCTTGAATACTATTAACACCTCTTCACGAGTGCCATTGGCTCTGTTTGATGAATCTATGCTCAGTGTCAGTGTCCTCCCCCATCTCTCTCTCTCCTCTCTCTTCTCTCTCTCTCTCTCTCTCTCTCTCTCTCTCTCTCTATCTCCCCATCTACTCTTTTCCCATCTTCCAAACGAAGTGATGGATTTACGAATCGTATGATAGTACTAGCCCTTTTCCTTCTCCATCTTCCCTCCCCCCACACAACAATCCCCCCCCCACACACACACACACCCCCTTTCTGTTGTCCTCCAACCCGTCTCCCTTCCCCCTCCCGTCACCTTGTCTCCCCTTCTCGCCAACCATCTCCCTTCCTCCCCCCCCCCACCCCCCCCCCCCACCCCCCCCCCGCTCCACGCCCACGCCCTCAGCCTCCTTTGCCTTACCAAAAAGCTTCAAATCTTTTGAAGTAAAAAAAAAATAATCATTGGGGCTGCTCCGAAACGTGCACACTGAAGACTCGCTATAGTGGAATTCTGTGTTTTGTGAATATGTTAGCGTTCGAGTCTGGAGTACCCTGACCTCAGTCTCACAATGCTCACTTGGTTCTGTGGTCTGGGCAGGACGATAGTACCTAGTGCGCATCCTGTTTGTTGAAGTCTGGATGCGGATATTCAAACCATCCTCCAGTTCTGCTTCTCCTTGACGATGCTTTTGGCATCTTCAAAGGAGAGACTTCCTGCTCTAGTGGAGCTGCTGTCTTTCTTCCTTTGCGAGCTGCGGGTCAGTTTCCGTCACATGGGCCGCATGTATATGTTGCAATGCGAGGGTTTCCCCGCGCGATGACGGCGTTGTGCGTGGACTGCTGCAGAACGGCCAGGGCGGGAGCCCAGGGAGATGAGTTCCTGTTTGATGCATGATGCATCTGGGGGGACCGGCCATTGAAGACCGCTGCGTCCAACCCTGCAGTGGAGACACAAACCAGTGTCCATGAGGAACAGTTCCAGGTAACCACACAACCAAGTTCTGCCCCTCGTCCATACACGGGAGGGGGGGGGGGGGGGGGGGGTGAGGGGGGGTCCCATCAATCTCGACATTCCAGAGACCACAGTTTTAGAGGAGAAGATGGCTCAGTGGACAGTCCCCGTCATGCCCCACCAGTCTCACCAGAGCGTTCAGCGACAGTGGAAAGAACGGTCCACGACAGACACCGCTGATCATAAGACATCACCGGACAGGGTACAATGATATCACGTACAGGGTCCTATCGGCCGCCTGTGGCCCGCCAGTGGCGCGGTGGTTAGCGTCGTGGATTCCGAACTGGAAGGTCATGAGTTCGATTCCCCTCAGGGTCATTTTTCGGTCGTGAGATTCGTTGGCACCCACCGGCCCCCTTCCCAGACTTGAGCTTACATGGGCGCATGTGGGTAGATTGGAGTCGTACAGTCTAGCTTCATTTATTTATGGATGCGTGTCGGGAGGGGAGGGGGGGGGGGGGGGGGGAAGGGGGGCTTCGTTCAAATTTCCTGACCAAATTCCACGTATCTGTAGCTCTCAGGCCTGACCGGCCTTGGAAGCGAAGAGGATTCGTTAGCCCTTAACATACACTCATTGACCAGAGTCCCCTTACTCCATCGTTCTATCGTCATCTCGTCAGCAGCAACTTTTAGAATGTTACTACCGGCCCTATTGGCCTTACACTGACCTAAGGGGCGCTGGATAAGAACGAAGATAGGGGAAGGTTTGGGGAGGCCATCGGCTCAGAGAAGAAGATGTCCTTTTTTTTTTTTTTACAGTCGTCTACTGCGCATCCGGACGAAAGTATTGCCTTTTAAATTATGATGAACGGGGACACCTGGCGAATTCTGGTGGGCTATCTGTTTCTACCAGTTACATAGAAGAGATGACAGAATTCGGCAAATCACATAGCCCGAGAAATATATTAACATTTTTTTATGTAAAAGAGACACGGGTAGAACAAAAACGATGAAATTTTTAAACAATATAGTTTTCTAACAGTTTTTTTCCCACTAAAAATGTAAACCTCTTCGTCTTCCATGCGAACAAGATAAAAGTTGTTCTAAAGAGAGCTAGATATCAAAAAAAAAAAAAAAAAAAAAAAAAAGGAAATTTTGTCTGATTATCTTCAACCATTATCTCTTCCCCCCGCGCCTGCAAAAGTGTCACGTTTTCTGATCGGGTGAGAAAAACCTGTTGGAATTGTTACTCCCGATGGATTAACCTGGAAGAGCTAGATATCAAAAAAAAAGAGGAAGTCCTGTCTGATTATCTTCAACCATTATTTTTCCCTACGCATCCAAAATTTGTAACTTTCTCTGATTGGCGAAAAAAAAAAAAAAAAAAAAAACTGTTGGAATTCTTACTCCCGGGGGGGGGGGGGGGAGGGGGGGGGGGCGAGAGGGGGAGAGGGAGGGGGGTCAAAAGGAGGGGCACAACACAACTTTTCAAATAAGTCTTTAAAAAAAAAATAATGTCTTTAATGTAGGGGTAAGAGGATGATGGGGTAAGGTCGGGAGGGGAAGAGCCGCTGCGTTTTCGATTAGGAAAGGAAGTACTCTCGACGTAATAATTGATTCGTCATGACAGGAAAGAGAGGAGAGAGAGGGTGGGGGGGAGGGGGGAGGGAGGGACGGTGGGGGGGGGGGGGGGGGGGGGGGGGGCAACATTGAGGGCAAAACTACTGTCGTTCACAATATCCTAACAGAAGAAGGTGCTGAACAACTCTCGGTTAAAACTTGATGGGGGGGGAGGGGGGGGGGGGGGGGGGCTAGGTATGATGTGTATGTGATGGGGGGGGGGGGGGGGAGAGGAGGAAGAAGAGGGGGCGAAGGGGAGGGGGGGGGGCAGGGGGAGATGGAGGGAGGAGAGGGTGGTGGGAAGAAGAAGGGGAATGTATGTATGGAGGAAGGGGGATGAGATGGAGATGGGAGGGGGGGGGGGGGTGGGGGGGAGAGAAAGGTGGAGGCATTAATTAAAAAAACTACTAACCTACATTTCTGATTACGTGTTTCGCTAACAGATTATATGACGTGAGCTCTGTTGTTGTTGTGTGTTGTTGTTGTTGTTTTGTGTTGTTTGTTTGTGTTTCTGTTTGTTTGTTTGTTCTTTCGTTTGTTTGTTTGTTTAATAACCCCCCCCCCCCCCCCCCCCATTCCCCCGGACGCGCTTTTAAGGCTCCGGTTACCCTGGTTATACCCCAGTCAAACTAGCCCTGGCTATACCTAGGTCAAGCGATCCTGGCTATACCTGGGTCAAGCTACCTGGCTATCCTTGGTCAAACTAGCCCTGGCGGCTATACCTGGTCAAACTAGCCTGGCTATACCTGGGTCAGACTAGCTTGGCTATACCTGGGTCAAGCTACCTGGCTATAGCTGGGTCAAACTAGCCCTGGCTATACCTGGGTCAAGCAAGCCATGGCTACACCTGGGTCAAGCTACCTGGCTGTATCTGGAACAAAATAGCCTGGCTATACCTGGGTCAAGCAAACCCGACAATATACCTGGGTCAAGCAATTCTGGCAACACCTGTATTAAGCTGGCCCGCGGACGGAATGAAGTCAGTATAGAAGACGAAACGTTTCAGCCTTTAGTACACCTGGCCATTGCAGACACAGGGGGGTCAACCTCGCGGTGAACATACCCGGTTCCTCACTTTGAGGACCTGGAACGTGGGCGCGTGCTGGACAGTCCTACGCCAGCTTATCGGGCAACGAAGGAGAAAAAAAAAACTGAAGGGAGAGACTGACAACGAAGGTCTTCAGAGACGACCCCCACCCCACCCCATCCCCACCCCCAAACTCATTTCGGCGCTGAGCTGATGATGAGGTCATGACTCCTAGAAGCCCTTCTGCTGTCATTAAGGTTTTTGTTTGCTTGTTTGTTTGTTTGTTTGTTTTGATGTTGCCATGGATTCAAGCCTGCCCTGAAGATGGTTTTGACGTCCAGAGCTATGTCGCTTTGAGATCGATATCTTACTCACCTGGCTGTCTGTTCAGAGTTGGAGATATCTAAGCTGTGCGAAAATTAACTGTTGTTTCCCCTCGACCAAAACCTGCTGGAACCTCTTTTCTGCTAGTTCTGCCATTGACTTTAGGCCGTTGGCCCTCTTCTTTCAGGAATGGAGACCTGTTTCATCAGATCATAGGCAGATGAGCATACTAGCCCCTTGCCCCAGTCCTTAGGGCGACGACTGCCTTAGTGGCCGGGTTCTTTCAAGGCTGGCATGTGTTTCTTGTAGATGTCAGGTGTCTACATTCCGCGTAGTGTGTTCAATTGAAGTGATTTGATCTATCTCCTGCTGTGCAGAACGTCGGTGCTAGGGCTTTAGGAAGCGTGGCAGTACTAACCTCATACCTTCCTCGGGTTAGCGCTGCTTTGAATGAACTCAGGATGTGTCCCATCGTTTGTCTGCCCTGCCGAAGTGAATAGTCCCGATCGCGCATACCAGATAAGTGCGCGCCTTCGGGCGTTTTCTTTTTCTTCTTTGCCTAAACTAGGCTGACCCTGGAGAAAGGTCCAGTGACGGTGAGGAAAGACCCACTGACCACAGGGAAAGTCCTGTTGACAGTGGGAAAGACTACAACTTTGGATTCTCTCTTGAGGGCACATAAGACCGTATGGCGAAAGCTTGGCTGTGTCTGGAGTTGCACTGTCTTCATCTGTCCGTGGGCAGGGGTGGTTGGGTCTGTGGGGTGTGCTCGGCAGCTGGAGGGTGGTGTTTTTTCGCCGGTCTGGCTCTGCACGAGCTGGTACACCCATGGGGATGCTACTTTAAGGCTGTTACGAGTTGCATCCTGTAGCCCGATTTACCTCTGTTCAGGAGCAGTTATGTCCCTTGATATCTTAATGGAGTGTCCTGCGCGTGCCTGTACCCATTGTCAACACAGCGCAGGCCTCCAAGGGTGGTACAGGACTGCTCTAAAGGCAGGTGGGGACAGTGCTTCTCTGGGTCCTCCCCACCACCTTCGGGTGTTTCTTTTTTCTCCTCTATGCACACAGGTTGTCAAAAAGCTAACATGTGCGTTCAAGGTATGCAGCCTTTACCTCAAGGCTATGCAAATCATGGGAACGCTTCTACAAATTGAAATGATCGTCATTGTTCGCCCCATACTTCCGCTCCCCTCAGCCTTTTCTCCCACTTACACCCCCCCCCCCCCCCCCCCACCACCACTTCTGTCATAGTATAGCTGATGCTGTCATCTCCAAGCAAAGCTGCGTAATGATCTACATTACACTTCGCCAGGTCCTCCAGAGATCAGACAGAAAACGACGCCATCAAAGATGCAGCCGGTGTGCGTGAATGGGCAAGTGCCCCATCTGTACTGCCTTTGAAATCCTGCGGCTGGGACAGGACGACTGGGTGTGGATGTGCATGGGGGAGCCGCAATAAGCGGCATGGAAATGACGTCACGGAGGGAGCATGACGGATGAGGCAGCAATACAACAACAAAAAAAATATCACACAATGCTCTCATCATGTCCTTCGTTTTAATTTACACTGACTGCTAATGTGTTTTTTTTTTGTTTGTTTTTGGGGTTGTTTTGTTTGTTTGTTTTGTTTTGTTTGTTTTGTTTTTTTTAGTTCAGGTCTGAATAAGAATTCATTAGCATACGAACTGATAGTGCATTTTATGCTTTCACCTTGTTTCCTGGCATTGTATCACAAAGTTTTCCTACAAATCAAAAGTGATCGCTGCCAGATGTGGTTATACAGACCCAGGTAAAACGTCTGTAGCAGTATAACCCTCACGGTAGGTTTGTACTGTCATCCTGAATTACGACGGTGAAGTGCACGAGAATGAAACGAAAAGTAGCGTCAGTCACCATTGGGACCCACATATAAATATGGTAATTTCCTACAGCCAGTGTGCTCACTTGGTTAAGTGTCTGTCTAGACTGTGTCTTTAAAACTGGGTAGATCAAAACCTTCAGCTCCAGTGAAACCAGAAAGTGCAGATAACGTGGAAGACAGTTCTGATCCACCCTACTTACTCCTTACCACCCCCCCCCCCCCCCCCCCCCCCCCCCCAATCCTTATTGATTACCGTTAGTTCTGGAAGTTATACCACAATCCGTCCTGGCAATTGTCTGTCTCAAAAGACACTGGCACAGCGCCAGTGGAAAAAAAAGTACCCATTCAGTTCTGTTCAATTTAACTCATGTTGCGAGGAGGCCGTATCAGAATTGTCATTTCGCCAAAGTTGATCGTACGCGGATCTGAAGTTTTAAAAAAAAAGAAAAAAAAAAAAAAATGAAATGCTCTTTAAAACAGATTCTTCAACAAGCGGAAATTGATTTTTTTTTTTTTATCTTTCTTCCAGAACATCTAAGATCAGGTGAAAAGTGTTCATTTCTTTCAGGATCTCGAAAATCGCATCAGGCGGAACATTTCTGAACAGGGCTCTCATGGAGTTTGATGGTAAAGGGATCTCGAAAACCACATCAGGCGGAACATTTCTGAACAGGGCTTTAATGGAGTTTGACGGCAAAGGGTACCCGAAAATCACATCAGGCGGAACATTTCTGAACAGGGCTTTCATGGAGTTTGATGGTAAAGGGAAGTCCAAAATCACGTCAATTGGAACATTTCTGAACAAGATTTTGTATAATCTGATGTGAAGTGTTTTTGCATAACATCATGTAAACCCCGAAAAGTCTGATATATCATGTCTTATAGTGAAAGAAACATCACACAGAATGGTTCACGGGGCTTCTTCGCCTTTTGAAGGAGACGAATGGGTGTAAAGGTGTAACCAGGGCTTATTCATACAGCTGAACTGCAGGCCCTGCTGTAATAGGAGAAACCAATTCAGGATTCTCGGATATGATACAATGGTTCCTTTGTCAGTCATTTTCAGCTGACTCTTGTCCAGGATACACACTCGTTTCTCTGGATCCACCAGGAAATGGCCTACAGGAGACGATTTTCGCGATCTCGCGACTGCCTTGGGAGTAGTTCTGCAAGATGACAATAAGATCCTTTCCAGTCCAACTAGAGACTCAGGTTCTGTTCCTTCTTTAGCATACAGAGGATGTTGTTGTTGTTGTCGTCGTCGTCATCGTCTGTGTCGTCGTCATCGCCGTTGTTGTTGTCGTTGTTGTTATTATTGTTGTTGTTGTTGTTGATGATGATGATGATGATGATGATGATGTCAGGCTGAAGATCGCGTAACGAGTGCACGTGAAAATCGTGCATAGATTCCAAGACAAGAGTCTTCATGTCCCGTTGCTCCACTGTCCCATCTCTGTCTCTCTCCACCCCCATCCTCCCCCCGCCCCGCTACCCCCCCCCCCCCCCCCCCCATTTCTCCTCGCCCCCCCCCCCTCACCCCGCCTCTGTCTCCATGTTTGTCTCTATGTCTGTCTCTTTGTCTGTCTGTCTGTCAGTCTGTGTGTGCCTATCTGTGTCTGTCTGTGTCCGTCCGTTTGTCTGCGCCGCCCCGCCCCCCCCCCCCCCCCCTCTCTCTCTCTCTCTCTCTCTCTCTCTCTCTCTTTCTACTCCGATCAAGAGAAAAGTGTGGGAGGACATCATCACCTGCCAATGACGATCACATTCTCCTCTCTGAGCAGTGCTGGTCGGCAGGGGGGAAGGACGGGAAGACAGGGAAGGTCAGAGTGGAACGGACATGCTCAGAACCGATTCCAGAACACAGGAGAGGAAAGGAGGGGGTGGGGGTGGGGGTGGGGGTGCTGTCTGGCGAGGGGATAAAGGCAAAGCAATGGATTCAAGCCATGTCGAAAATTATGACGATTGACAAAATGCCAAATGGCGTTTGCTTTGGGAGAGTGAAGGAGGGGGGGGGGGGGGGGGGGGGGAGGGGGGAGTGAAGGAACAGGTAGCAGACAGGGGAGGTGGGGGTGGAGGTGGGGAAGTAGCGGGGGGGGGGGGGGGGGGGGGGGGGCGTCTGTCTGCGTATTCTTCTGTTGCAGCATCCTCGATCATGCGGTTCAAAGCTTGTTTGCTCGCAAAATAAAGGTCTCAGCACACGTTTCAATACAAAGTTACTTATAATTCTGTGCATATACGCTTTTATTCTAAAAGGAAAATAGACAAGCGATAAAGATCAAATACGAAAGCTGTTAATTAAAGAGGATTATTTTACAGAGACAGAAACAGAGAACGGAAGTTTTACGGAAGGAGGTTGATGAGAAGGGATGTTTAACAGAGCCAAAGAATGTGGTGTTCTAAAAAAAAAAAAAAAAAAAAAAAAAAAAAAAGGGAAAAGAAGCCTAAGACGAAGGTGGTTTACAGAGACAAAGAACGGGATGTTTGTTTGTTTGTTTTTTTCACAGAAAGAGATTAAGAAGGGAATTTTCGAAGACAGTGACAGAGAATGGGGCTGCTTTACAGAAAGAGATTGAAAAAAAGATGTGTTTTACAAAGACAGAGAGCTGAGCATGACGGGTGCTTTACAGAGAGAGCCCGAGGAGAAGGCTGTTTTACAACACAACAAACAACAACAACAACAACAACAACAACAACAACAACAAAATAGAGCGTGGATTTTTGTTTGAGCACAAAGAGAAAAAAGAAGAAGATGTGTTATAGACAAAAAAGGGGGATCGTTTTTTTTTTTACAGAAACAGAGAACGAGATGTTTTACAGGAGCAAAAAAAAAAAAAAACAAAGGGAGAGAGGAGTGCTTTACAGAGAAGGGTCTCCCTTCTCTGTAAAGCAGGGGCAGACAAAAATGAAAAGACAGTGAAGGGGGGGGGGGGGGGGGAGGGAAGCTACGCATAGTAAAAGCGTGAGAGATGTTTGTCAGAGAGACGGAGAGAAGTTAGGGAGGGAGGGGGGGGGGGAGGGGAGGGGAGGAGGGGTACATAGAAAAAAAAAAAACAGAGGAGGGGGAGGGGCAGAAACAGAGTAGTCTCCCCGGCGAGAGGAGATGGAATCGCTCCTGGAGAAAACAGAATGCAATTTGCTGTGGCAGCAAACAGAACGAACTGCGATGCTCTAACACCTTCTTCCAGGAAAGTGCCACCCGACTTCCACGACGTTCATCGGTTCTGATACAACACGCACCTCTGAGATATATTATAGCACATTTCACTAGAGAAAACTTAACTCGACTGCACCACTGGACTAGATTAGACTAGACTAGAGTAGACTAAACTAGACTGCACCACCCTACACTACTTTACTCCACACTTATCTGTATTACACTATACTGCACTGCACTACACCACACCACACACCACACCACACCACACACTACACGACACGACACGACACGACACGACACTACACTACACTACACACACTACACTACACTACACTACACTACACTACACTACACTAGTCCACGCTACACAACTACTCCATATAACATTATACTGTGCTTTGTTACACAACACTACACTACACTGCACTATGCACTACACTACACAACACTACACTGCACTACACTACACTACACTACACTACTCAACGCCATACTTCATTATACTGGGCTTTGTGACACTACACTACACTACACTACACTACTCACACGCCATACTTCATTATACTGCGCTTTGTGACACTACACTACACTACACTACACTACACTACACACCACACTACACTACACTACACTGAACTGAACGACTCTATACTGCACGATACCTCATGATACTGCGCTTTTGTTACACAACACTACACTACACTTCGCTGCATTACACTACACTACACTACACTACACTACACTACGCTACACTACACTACGCTACGCTATACTACACTGCACTACACTACGCTACACTACACT
>JADBJO010016293.1:12500-15000 GCA_016801955.1 Conus betulinus | reverse complement strand
AAAAAAAAAAAAGCGACACCGTATCAACACGCCGCGGCTCAACAATACCCCCTCCCCACCACCACCACCCCACCCACCCCTCCCTGCTCACAACGGAAAGAAACTCTTGTTGGGGGGGGGGGGGGGGGGGGGGAGGGGGGTACGAAACGAAAGCTTTACCATGCCACAGCTGAAGACCACGCGCACGCGCACACACAAGAACACGCATACCTTAATAGGCAAGCAGGGAAGTATTATAGATCAGGGGGAAGGGGAGAGATCGAACGTGAGGGGCGAGGGGGTGGATGGTGGATGGTATGGAGCGCGTGCGGGGGGTTGTAGTGGTGGTGGTGGGGGGGGTGGGGTGGTATTAAGTAGATTTGTTGATACAAGAGAATATTGAGCTGATCCCAAGAGGAACTGGTTGGGTCAAAAAAAAAAAAAAAATTGGGGGGGGGGGGGGGGGGGGGGGGGTGATCGTTTTTGTTTGTGCTTTTTTTGTTGTTGCTGTTGTTGCATGTTTGCCTCTTTCATTTTAAGAGTAGTGTGTCGGACTGCGTGGTTCGCCAGGGCGCTGTCAACTTTCTTGTGATTGGCGCCAGACGAAGTGTGACGTAGGCCCCCCTCCCCCCCCCCCCCCCCCCCCCCCAGTCTGCAGACACTTTCCCTCCAGTAATGGCTGTGACTAATCATAACCCAATGGTCTAGCAGGAAACGCCGGGTGTATACCGCCCAGTGCCCAAAATGGAGACCCCTTCCGATGCCTTGCTTGATCAGCATCTGTCTGTCACAGGAGTACACAAGTGTAAATCTAATCAAAGTAAGTACACGTGTGCATTGTTGGAAAATAGTGTGACAAGGAAGTCGGTAATGGTATAAGGCCAGAGAGGTTGGGATGAAAAGGGGGGTTCTTTTATGGAGAGAGAGAGAGAGAGAGAGAGAGAGAGAGAGACAGACAGACAGACAGACAGACAGACAGACAGACAGAAAAAAAGAGAGACTCAAATACGCACACATACATAAAATTAGGGACGAAGAAACCGAGAACAAGAGACACACACTGAGAATGAAAGATGGACAAGAACAAAGAAAGAGGGAAAGAGAGAAGAGAGACACAGCCAGAGAGACAGACAGACAGACAGGCAGACTGACAGACAGAGACAGTTAGCATAGAAACAGACGCACTGACAGACAGACACACACAGAGAGACAGATCAATTGATACAAACCAGATGGACATTCATACGGAGAGAGAGAGAGAGAGAGAGAGAGAGAGAGAGAGAGAGAGAGAGAGAGAGAGAGAGAGAGAGAGTTTAATGCTAATGCTAAGCTGTTAAACCATTTAGCAAATCGGCGCGATGTACAATGACAAAAACGCGACTCGATTCCATTGACATGGAAACCACAGCAATGTCTTTTTCTTTCACTTTACATGACAAAAACCCAACAACAAACAACCAAACAAACCACGCGAACGAGAAAAATGTCACTGGTATGTATTCCCTGTCAGTTCTGGAGATGACGGTCACCCCAGGTAAAAACTGGATCAATCCGTGGAGAGCGTGCAGCCCCGCTGCAAAGCACGTGCTTGGGTCTCTGCGTGTTCTGTGTGTTGTGAGTGCGTCTTCCTTTCCGAAGATTGGCCAGTTTGACATATTCCTCGGATGACATGTGTCTTTCTTCCTGCTTCACGAACCAGAACAACCACTCGTCCTCCGCGTGCGGGTCTCAGGAATATTCCAAAACAATGTCATCAGATTCACACAGCGGCACACCCTTATCGTCCGTTCGATGAAGCACAACCTTCCGGAACTCTTTATTTCTGTGCGGATCACGCAACCGTCTCTGCACTTGTCGATCAGTCAGAGCAGCAACATAATCCTTTACTACTCCAGTGTCAAAACCGGAACCATTTTTCCGATGGATTTTTCAACACTTACGTCGACGTCCGGCTGCTGGATTTCTGAATCGCAGATGTTGCGCTCCGATAAGAATCCGGAATATGCGGCGGCGTCATCATCATCGCAGGTAGACATGTTTTCTTCTGCAATGTCCTGTGTACTTTGTGTGTACTGTGTTCGTTTGACTCGATATTTAAGCCGTTCATTTTCATCACTGGTATTTCTGAGATTAGCACCAACCTGTTCACGTCGACGGTTCAGTTGTTTGGCTCTCTCTCTTGATCTCGACGCACCTGGCTGGGGGGGGGGGGGGGGGGGGGGGGGGGGGGGGGGGGGGGGGGGGTCTTCCTATAGTACTGAACTTGCGTTGCCCGGTTCAGCACAGGATCCGCCATTGTTGTTGTTGACACTGCGGTGACTGGCTTCAGTCGCAAAACGACCACCGTGTTGCCTCCTTCACCTGAAATGTTCCAGCTGGACACGGCATTGTCAGTCAGCAGGGCGTTCAGGGCTGTCTCCGCAGTCGCTGGAAGTCCATTAGCTGGCATTGTCACAGGAAAATACAGATTTTTTTTTTTTTGCCGCAGCTGAAATACATGGCGCCCTGTCGCTTCGTGTCA
>JADBJO010016293.1:7500-10000 GCA_016801955.1 Conus betulinus | reverse complement strand
TGCTAGTGATAAATTACATTCAAGAAGATTTAAAAATTAGATCGGACACTGATTTTCCAAAAAGAGCAATTACGATTAGATCGCAAGAAACAATAGCTACATATATACTAGTCACATAAAGTTAAGCACAGTTTACATGTACCCGCATAATTTCCAAAATATAAAAGCCACGATTTTGAAATTGGGAACAGATTTAATTGATTATCTTGTTCCAACGTACATTGAATTTCATTGGGATCGAATGAACGGTTGTTGATTTACAGACAATTAAACAGAGGATGGGTCGAAATCAAAGTTCGCAAAATCTGTTCAGTTCACAAAATCATTTCAATAGTGGGTGTGGCCACCGCCATTGGCGAGACATTCCACGCAGCGACTCCTCATCGAGTTGACCAGTGTTCTGATGACCCTCTGAGGGATTCTCTGCCATTCCAGTTGCAGCATTTGGAAGAGATCCTGGCGGTCTCTGGGAGGTGGATGGTTCTCCTTCACACGTCTCCCCAACTCATCCCACATATGCTCGATGGGATTGAGGTCGGGACTATACGCCGGGAAGATCATCCTGTTGATGCCGGCCTGCACAATGAAGTTTTCGGCCACCTGGGGGCCCTATGTGGCCGAGCATTGTCGTCTTGGAAGACTGCCATGGGTCCTATCCGTTGCATGGTCGGAACAACGAAAGGCGCCAGGATTTCATCCCGATAGCGGATGCCTGTGAGGTTTCCATCAATATGGTAGAGTGGTGTCTTGTGGTGGAGGCTGAAGGCACCCCATACCATAACAGATCCTCCCCCAAAGGCCCTGGTCTTGCGAACAGCTGCATCAATGTAACGTTCACCAACACGCCTCCAAACTCTAGTTCGGCCGTCATTGTGTTCAAGACTAAACCGCGACTCATCTGAAAAGAGGACCTGGGGACCACTGTTGTTGTTCCATCTCACATGACGATGGCAGAAAGCTCGGCGAGCCAGCCTATGGGCTGCTAGCAGTCGTGGTCGAACAGCTGGGCGACGTGATCTGAGGCCGAAGTGGTGAAGACGGTTTCGTATGGCTTGACGGCTGAGGATGGTGTTATTTGCCATACGAAGCTGCCTTTGGATGCTGGTGGAAGTGGTATCCCGCTGCAATAGGGCCTGCCTCTCGATGAAACGATCTTCTCTGGGAGTAGTAGTCTGCCTAGGCCGACCTGACCGTGGCCTCTCTTCAACGCTGTTGGTCGCCCTAAAACGCTGATTCAGTCTAACAATAACTGAATGATGCACACCAAGTCGTCGCGCCACTTCAGCCTTTGCAATGCCATCTTGTATCCACGCAATCGCCCTGGTTTGTCAAAGGTGCTAAGTTTTCTTCGTGGTGGCATGGTGAGAAAAGGGCTGACAGTAACCAACCCCGCGCTTAAACAGCCAAAAGAAGGGGCATAAAACTCACTTGAGAGACTGCTCTTGCACGGGAAAAAAAAAATTTTTCATTTTACACATCTTGTGTCGCCAGCAAGCTTGATGCAAAACAGGCACAGTTAACGCAACTTTGCACTTTTTATCCCGCGCGGTAACGAGGTCACCAAGACCCCCGTGCGCACTACCAGTTGACACAGGCTGGATTACACACTGCTGTGTGAGATTCCATCATTGGTTGCCGCATAACAAAAAAAAACAATGTTTTTTGAAGCGATGAATCAACCCCCCCCTGTGTGTGCAAAGGCCTGTGTGCTTAACTTTATGTGACTAGTATACTTCTGATTTGATTAAATGTTCAAAAATAGATACTGAAGCAGTGGCTAAAAAACCGTCTTCTTCCTCTATTCCATCATGGGAGATACCAAAACCTATTCTTGATACTGGTTATTCTGATATCAAAAAAAAGGTAAATATTAATCATCATCACAAATTTAGCAAAATCACACGTATACGAAAGATATCAAAATCATTTTCAGGTGTTTACTGATGGTTCCGTTTTAGATGATGGAAATGTTGGAGCATTTGTTATTCCTTCCCTTAAAACTCAAAGATCGTTCTTTTTGGGTTGCAATTTATCTATATTCACAGCCGAATTAGTAGCTATAATGATGGCAATGGAATTTTTAACAGATCGTCCCATTAACATCGCTCAGATAGTTTTCTTTGTAGATTCAAAATCAGTCCTACTTGCCCTTGACTCCTCTAATATATCGACACGACCCGACCTTGTGTTTGAAATTAAATATCTTTTATACTGTCTGGTGTCTAAAGGCATTATTATAGAATTTTGCTGGATTCCTTCGCATACTGGTATACTTGGAATGAAATTGGCTGATAGGACTGCGCTGCGAAAAAAAGGTGCTAAAAAAAAAAGCAGGGTCATTTTCTGAGTTGAAAATAAAACCCGTCAGTAGTAGAATGTTATCATACCTTGAATCGACTGCACGGAAGAGAGCCCAAGCAAATGTTGATTCGTCTACCAAGATTTCATCCAACCAATGGGAAGCTTTTCCAATAGACCTTGTATTAAGAAAAATGCCTGA
>JADBJO010016293.1:0-2500 GCA_016801955.1 Conus betulinus | reverse complement strand
TTGAAGAGGGTGTCCTGTCTCTGTGAATGCAAAAGGACACTGTGTTTGAAGAGGGCGTCCTGTCTATGTGTGAATGGAAAAGGACACTGTGTTTGAAGAGGGTGTCCTGTCTCTGTGTGAATGGAAAAGGACACTGTGTTTGAAGAGGGTGTCCTGTCTCTGTGTGAATGCAAAAGGACACTGTGTTTGAAGAGGGTGTCCTGTCTCTGTGTGAATGGAAAAGGACACTGTGTTTTGAAGAGGGTGTCCTGTCTCTATGTGAATGGAAAAGGACACTCTGTTTGAAGAGGGTGTCCTGTCTCTGTGTGAATGCAAAAGGACACTGTGTGTTGAAAGAGGGTGTCCTGTCTCTGTGTGAATGGAAAAGGACACTGTGTTTGAAGAGGGTGTCCTGTCTCTCTATGTGAATGGAAAAGGACACTGTGTTTGAAGAGGGTGTCCTGTCTCTGTGTGAATGGAAAAAGGACACTGTGTTTGAAGAGGGTGCCCTGTCTCTGTGTGAATGGAAAAGGACACTGTGTTTGAAGAGGGTGTCCTGTCTCTGTGTGAATGGAAAAGGACACTGTGTTTGAAGAGGGTGTCCTGTCTCTATGTGAATGGAAAAGGGACACTGTGTTTGAAGAGGGTGTCCTGTCTCTATGTGAATGGAAAAGGACACTGTGTTTGAAGAGGGCGTCCTGTCTATGTGTGAATGGAAAAGGACACCTGTGTTTGAAGAGGGTGTCATATCTCTATGTTAATGGAAAATGGATACTTTGTGTTTCGAAAGGGTGTCTTGTTTGTACGTTAAGGGAAAAGAATACTTTGTGTTCGAAGAGGGTGTCCTGTCTCTATGTGAAGGGAAAAAAGACACTTTGTGTTCTGAAAGGGTGCCTTGTCTCTATGTGAAGGGAAAAAGAAGACTTTGTGTTTCAAGAGGTTCTCTCTGATTCTCTTTGTCAATATCTCTGCCTTTCTCTGTCTCTCTCTCTCACTGTCTGAAGGGGCTTCATATCATTCTGCTTCCCCCTTCCCCCCTCTCCTCTCTCTCCTCTCTCTCTCTCTCTCTCTCTCTCTCTCTCTCTCTTTCTGAGTGCTGTGTGTATCTCTGTGTGTGTGTATGTGTGTCTGTGTGTGTGTGGTGTGTGTGTGTGTGTGTGTGTGTGAGAGAGAGAGAGAGAGAGAGAGAGAGAGAGAGAGAGAGAGATGCGGAAGCGGAAGTTTGAAGCTATTGTTTTTCGGTATAGACCATGGCCCCTTCTGAACGGAAAAAAAAACATACATTGCCAATAAATACACTTTTGAATACATTGCCATTAAATACACTTTTGAATAAACAATGAATAACCACACAGTTACATGACATAGCATGACAGTTGAGCGTTGGTCCATCCTGACTGCGCAATGTAGCACCACTTTAATTGCGTAATAAAGTGCGTCATTCAAATGCTTCGTTTAGAAATAATGACCAGGCAAAAATGGTTAACCTTTTGGACTGCATTAACTCGGTAGTCGATCGCTTTACTGACAAACGCAGAATAAAGAAAATCAAAACCAATACGCCCTGCTCTTTCCACGCCCCCCCCCCCCCCCCCCCCCTCCCCCACCATCTCCCCTCTTCTCCAGCCTCCTGTCTAGCCCTCTCTCTTAAATTGTTCCAGTCTTCTTCATCAGTTTGTCATTTCCAGCTTTCTGATGTCTTTACTTCCCTTCTTTTCGTTCTTTGGTTTTCTATGACTTTAGAAAGAAACTGTTATGAACCAGTGATGTTACTAACTATAGAAAGTTCAGAAGGCTGAGTAATGTACGGATACACAGAACTATGTTTTTAGCTATCCCGCTGCCAGTAATCTTCAGTGTGGATGTTTTGTGGGAATGACTGAATAAGGTCACGTTTTGATTTGGAACTTTTGACGATGCCCGGATTGACTCCATGTGTACTCTTCGGCTCGATGAAAAAGCAGAAGAAGAAGAAGAAGAAAGCAGCGTTCTCAAACTGGCATGTTCCCATTCAGTATGCCAGTCTGAGAATCCTACGTTGCCGTCCTTCATGCAGAAGGGTATGCGGCGGATATTGCCCAGCTGTTGAGATGCCTGTTCACTAAAGTGTGTAAGGAAAAGGGGGCGGGGTGGGGGTGGGGGGTTCTAAAGAGAACCGGATGTTGCGAGGTTGGTCGGTGAGCGGGGTGGAGAAAGCAGTTATTATTTAGTGTTTAGCTATTGATCTGAATCAGTTGGCTCACGTGAGTTTTCAGAGCAGCAGTTTTTTTTTTAAGTTTGTTTCACTTCTTTTCTACCGGTAGTAGCTTTATTAAGTTTATTGCAGGTGTATCAGTTCCACTTCTTTTCACCTGTAGTATTAAAGTTCTCATTTCCGATATATTCATCCACGTCTTTTCACCTGTGTCACAGCCATAGTCCGGGTTAACGCTGCCTGTTTTTACTGCCCGAAGCAAATCCGAAGCATATGTTTGTGGATGGTCAGTGAAATTGTCTAGAGGATTTGGTAACATTCAAAGAA
>JADBJO010016292.1:29980-34980 GCA_016801955.1 Conus betulinus | reverse complement strand
TACTTTGGATCGATACAGTAGTACTCATCTCTTCTGGAATGACTTTGGATGTGCAGTAGGGTATATCTCTTCCGAAATGACTTTGGACAGACACAGTAGAACCTATCTCTTCAGGAATGACTTTGGATACTACAGTAGGGCCTATGTCTTCCGGAATGACTTTGGACAGACACAGTAGGACATATCTCTTCTGGAATGACTTTGGATCGATACAGTAGGACCTATCTCTGCAGATACTTGGTACCCGGTGTGTTGTCTGATGACTTGTGAAGTCAATTTCGACACAGACACATACTGATCGAAAACTTACAGTGAACTGCGCTGTCTCTTGCACAAGGTAGAAAGTAAAACATATCTCGTACCCTGCCTGCCTCCCATAGGCTAGACTGAAAACAGTTGAAAAGAAAACGGATACAAACAGTCCAGTGATGGACTGGATCTGAATTGATTGAAACAGGAAGTAGAACACGAAGAGCTCTGTAATTGACTGGATCTGATTTGGTTAGAACACGAAGTAGAACACAAACAGCCCTGTAGTGGACTAGATCTGAAGTAGAACCAGGAGTATGCACAAACGACCCGTTGATACAGTCGATCTGACGCAGTTTGAAACGAATAAATGACATAAGCAGACGGGTAGTGCTTTAGATACGGATCAGTTGAAAGCAGAAGTAGGACACAAGCGTTGTGGTGACAAACTGAACCTGAATCAGTGGGAACCAGAACCACAGGGTAAACAGCCCGGTTATAGACTGGATCTGAGCCATTGAAACAAGTACAGCACAGGCAGCTGGTGATAGACTGGATCTGGGTGAGTTGGAACAGAAGTATGGCACCAACGGTGAGATGATAGCATAGATCTGAACTGGCTGGAACCACAAGTACAGCATGAACAGTCGGCTGACATACTAGATCGGAAGTCAGTGCAACCAGAAATGCAACACGAGCCTTGAACGGTTGTGAAGAAGGGTTACACAGCTCTACCCAGTTGATACACACCTTCTTCATCAAGGGTGGAGTTAAAAGATAACTAAGTTTACAGATCGGATTTTGCAGCATATGTGAACATGCCAGTTCATTTGGCTTTTATAGCTTACTGCATTTAGCATGTTTTCGATTTGGCACCAATGATTGACAGAAAGAACAAATCAAGTAAAGAAGACAAGTTTTGATTCAGATTCAGATTCAGATGTTTAAATTCATATTTACGCCATTGCCGCTAATGAAGGGGTGTAATTGAACACTCATTTCACACAAACCTTTCTATACACACTATAAATTCAGAACAATATTTTACGAAATGGCAATCTCACGCAACTGAAATGCTTTGTACAAGTAAATTGATAGATTCCTAACCGTTCTTTCACGTTTGCATGCGAAAAGTAAACTTAGTCGAAACAGGTTTGGAAATCTATAAAACTTTTCAGGAATGTATTGTTGCCTTAAGTTAAGACCTCATAAACCTCACCCTCGTTACCGTTTTTACACAGTGGGCATATTAAATCATTTTCATTATGGATCGATATTGGTAGTAATGCTGAGCAATATCTGTTACCCCGAGTCTGAATTTAGTCACTACAACTTTCAGATGTCTATATAAATTTAGCAACAAATGAATTTTCACGTCAGGAACTGTGCAGAATGTTCTGTATACATTAAATATATCGCTATTCTTAACATGATAATCCCATTCCTGCCATTTACATGAAGTTAACCTTTCCTTAAAACCATACAAAAAAAAAGCATTTATTTCTTCTACACCTTGATTTGTCCGAACAAAACCATATCCAAACGTAAACAGTCTACAGCTGATGTTTGAAGCCCAGTTTCTTTTGTCGCGTGAATCTAAATCTAGCAGCATCACCCCGGAAAATTTCTAAGGATTTTTTTTTTTTTTTTTTTTTTTTTTTTTCACAATGAAAAACAGCATTATCTAGACCCCATACCTCAGCACCGTACATAACCATTGGTTGAATTTGTGTGTCAAACAGTTTCAAAAATAAACTAAGAGAATTGCATTTCAGTCTAGAAGTTTCTTTAGAATACACATCAATGCATTTTTAGCTCTGCTCACCAAATCCTGGCATGCAACTGAAAAACTCAGTCTTGTGGAGAATTACATTCCAAGATACTTATATACATTCACAACTGATAGTGTGGCCCCATTTAAGTCCATCGTTCTCTTGCTGCCAAGCATCCCACCTTTTCTAAATACAACTACATTAGTTCTACTCGAGTTCACATTCAAATGTAGTGTTGATGCTGCCGTATACAAACTATCTAGCTGTGTCTGTAGACCAATAACAGTTTCAGCTATTAACGGTATATCATCTGCTAACAATAAAATAAATAATTCAAAATAATCATGGGTAAATGCAGCACCATGCCTCCCTTTTCTGATCACTTCTAAGGCTAACTCATTTATGAATAATGAAACCAGCACAGGGCTAGTCACATCACCCTGTTTTACAACACGAGTGCAGTTGATATAGTCTGTCAATTTTGCTCCACACCGAATTCTAGCTTTTACATTTGTGTAAATACTATGAAGATATCTAAATAGCTTGCCTTTAATTCCAGTTTTTACTAGAATAGGCCATAATGTATTTCTTTGTATCGAATCAAAGGTGTTTTCAAAGTCAATAAAAGCAACATATAATTTACGATTAAAGGAGAACTGTTTCTGTACCATAGCTAATAATGTAAACATATGATCAGTTGTAGAATATCCTCTTGTCTGGTCGATTCAGGGAGCGAGTTCCAATGGCAGGAACCTGAATATGTAAAACTGGATTTGAATAAGTGAATTTTAGGAACAGGGACATGACGATTGGGAAGAGTCCTTGAGGAATTAATACGAAATCTGTGAACTAATCATGAGGGTGCCTTCCCATACTTAAACATGTGCATTACCATCCCTTTGTTGTATTTCAATCTCAGACTTAAGGGGAGAACTTGAATCTTTTTATAGTCCAAGTCCTGAAGAGAGAGAGAGAGAGAGAGAGAGAGAGAGAGAGAGAGAGAGAGAGAGAAGAGAGAGAGAGAGAGAGAGAGAGAGAGAGAGAGACTCCATCTCCATATTACCCCACATAACTTGTATTCATTGTATCGTTAGCACATCTGACCTCTCAACACCCACCCATCCCAACTCCTGCTTCCTGAAATCATCTGATGATCGTGGTATGTAAACTTTTAAATGTGATTGTTCGAAATAGAAATAAAACCCATATGTATCTTTGTACTTGAAACCAGAAGTAGTTAGAGATGTATTTACAGTAAATCTCGTCTCCTGGACACTACTCACCATAGGAGTCAGTGTAAATTAAGGGAGCTAAAGCTCAGATAGTTCTTTTTTTTCAGATAGTGATCACCACAGGAGTCAGTATTAACAGAAGAGCTAAAGCTCAGAGGAGCTAAAGCTAAAGCTCCGATAGCAGTGCAGATCCCGTGAAACCATAGTAGGTAGCATTGAAGGCACAGTCCAGTCAGTCAGCTGTTGTTATTTGCTTTCGTTATGATATGATAGAAGAGAGATGATTGAAAAGCCAACGCCTGGAGGACTGACACAAGAGAACGCAAGCAGAAGAATGTTATCAGTACAGAAAGTGTGAGTGCTAAGTCCTGCAAGGATTAGGCCAGAAACAAACTCCCCCCCCCCCCCCCCCCCCCCATTTACGAACATTTTTTTTTTACAGGTTAACAAACAATATTTTGCGTGATTGCGTGACAACCGTTTAAAACTGCAGGCGAAGTGTTGCTGTTTTCCATTTATGCATGTTGCCGTTTAACTGCGAAAAATTATCGTGATTGTAAACCGTGTGGTGACCTGTATATGCATACCTAAAAATGAAGTAATAACTATACAGTTATAAAGCAGTCCATTTTCATTGAATACGTGTTGAAATAAGTGGCGATACTATGACATTAATATGTTGTGATGTGCGTTGAGGGTCACCTCTTTTGAAGTCCCCGTAACAATTTTTGAAGACGGAGTTGTGCAGTGCGCCGTTTCTCCAGCATTATGTTCAAAGTATAGAGGAGCGGATTGAGTGCTGAATTGAGCGGCAATACAAAAATGGCCAGTCCAACGTTGACATTCTCTGGAATGACGACGCCACTGGCAGCCAGAACCCCACACAGACCAACAGAAAACCAGCACAGAAAATCAGACACTGCTAGGGACAGGAGGCGCCTGGCGATAGTTGCTTCCTTGGACTGCACACTGTTAGTGCCCAGGTCTCGCAGCTTTGTTAACTGACTAGCTTTAGAGCTGCTCCTTACTGACCAGTAAAATGAGGAACTGACCCACACCAACAGTGCTGAGGAGGATTAAGTTACAGATGATCATGATACTGAAGGAGTAAACGTGACCAGGAAAGTCAGCTGTGGTGACAGGCAGTGGAAAGCAAAGACCTGTCTGGTGGAAGAACTCCCAGTGCGAGGTCACAGGGAGCAAAGGTACCGACGCCAGGGTGAGTCCCAGTGTCCACACGATGGCGCAGGCTATGTGAGTTGATTTGGCTCCAAAGTGGATCTGACTGCAGGGAAATCGGAGCACCAGGAAGCGATCCAAAGTAACCAACCAGATCAGAAATGCTGATACTTCACACGATAAAAATAAAAAGAAACCAGCAATGCTGCAAGCGACACTCTCCCTCCAGGTAGAATCATTTAAAATAAAACTTTGTGCATAAATGTGGTCAGCAGCGCAAATGAAGATTGAATACACCCCCGTCCAGAAATCTGAAGCACACAGATGAAGAACAAATATTACGAAAGAAGTCTTAACGTTTCCTAATAAAAACCATGCATGATATACGATCCCACCCAAGTTTCCCAGACCAGCCAGCACAGCAAACACTGTAAGAGCATAACGGAAAGCACTAGACTCAGCAAGCCATCACAGGACGAGATAACATCAGACGGCGCCCAACATCTACCTCGGAAACTGTCCGGTAAAACGACAGCGCAACACAATTTCATGTCATCTGCAGCAACGT
>JADBJO010016292.1:20000-21776 GCA_016801955.1 Conus betulinus | reverse complement strand
ACCCTTTTTAAACACACACCCACACACCCACACACACCCAGGACATTACCTTGATTTTTTTTTTCCTTCTTCTTTCTTCAGTGGCAATGCTGCATAATTGGGTTAGCCTGAGCCTTCTCCCCCCCCTCATACCCCCTTCCATCCCCCACCGTGCCTCCTTACCCCTTCCTCTAACACCCATCCACCCAACCATCCTATCCCCCACCCGCTTCCCCGCTCAACCCGCTCCCCCCCCCCCCCGCCTCCCTCCCCGCACGCATATCCAATGTCGGTTGTCAAAAGTCGAAGGTCCAGAGAACATCACCATAAAACTTGACCCCTGCAGACTGACCTCTGGTCTTGTTGATCGGGCGATGGGACCTGAAGATCTGTGGGAGTGGGGGTGGGGGATATGGGTATATATCTTTTGTAGCTCATGGTCAGGACCGACCAAGCCAGCAACGAACGACTCGCAAATAGCCCAGTTCTGTGGTAGGTAGGTGTGCTCTGCCCTAGATGTCTGTCGTTTTTCTCTCTCTGGTCTGTCCTCTCTCTCTGTCTGTAAAATCTCTGTCTGTCTGTCCTGTCGTGTCAACTTTGAAATGATTAAATGAATAGGCCGTAGCTCGTGTCACAGTGGGCGGTTACCAAAACAAAACATCCATTATAGTGACATGACACAGGGCATTTTGCCAAAGCCATATTTCGGAGCTCAGAGTTCCCTCCCTCCCTCCATCCCTCTCCCTCTCTCCTCTCTCTCTCTCTCCTCTCTCCCTCCATCTCTCTCTCTCCTCTCTCTCTCTCTCTCTCTCTCTCTCCAATCACCTTTCCCCCCACCCCTTCCTCTTTCTGTCTGTCTGTCTCAGCTCTCATTCTAAAGAATATGATTCTAGCTTTGAAAATATGCATTTATGGAAGGAACAGCGCAACACTACTACTGCTTACTGCTGCTGCTGCTGCTTGCTGCTACTACGACAACCACCGTCACCACCACCACCACCATCACTATGCCTCCTCCCCCTAATACTACTATTACTACTACTGCTACTACCCCATCACCACCGCCACCACTACCCACCATTTCACTATCACTACTGCTACTACTACTACTGACCACTGAAATGCTGAAAATGAATAGACGATGTTCGAAATGTGGAAGGGAGGTAATTTAAAACTACAGCACCCGTTTCACCTGGAGTTACCCCCGTCAACACAGCGGGACAGTCGAGATATTACCATAAAGTGTGTGTGTGTGGTGTGTGTTTGTGTGTGTGTGTGTGTGTGTGTGTGTAAAAGAGAGAGAGAAGGGGGATACACACACACACACGCACGCACGCACGTACGCACCCTTGCACGCACGCATGCACTGCACGCACACGCACAACACACACACACACACACACACACACACACACACACCACACTACACACAGAGTGGGAAAGGGATGGAAGAGGTCCAAAGAGAAAATGAGCGGGACTGTTAAGTGATGAAAACGAGAGAGAGAGAGAGTAGAGAGAGAGAGAGAGAGAACAGACAGACGTACCGACAGACAGGTACAGACAGGCAGCTACGAGACAGCGACTGGAGGACAAAGGTAAACACGGCATAGAGATAGGAGAGAGAGAGAGGGGGGTGTGGGGGGGCGAGTGAGGGAGTGCAGAGAGGGAGAGGCTTTAGAGACAGAGAGATTGGCAGATAAACGTGAACAGAGAGACTACAGAGAGATAGAGAGATAGAGAGAGGAGAGAGCGATAGAGATAAAGAGACATACGAGAGAGAAGATTGGAATACCGAGA
>JADBJO010016292.1:7500-15000 GCA_016801955.1 Conus betulinus | reverse complement strand
CGCACTGTCGAGTTTTTTTTTTTTTCTTCCACCAACTGGAAATGGTCTCCCTCTTTGTCACTGTACTGGAGTACGTTAACATGCTTTGCATCTTGTGTTTACATGTCCTGGCGTCAGCCAGGCCCGCAGGAAAAATTGAGCAACACTGGCAGAGATGCATCCATTAAGTGGAATTTAAAACTCGACCTTTTGGTCGCAGTCTTCCTCCTTGAGCTCATAGTAAACTCAGCACTGGGTTTAAAAAAAAAAAAAAAAAAAAGTCGGTTCGAAAAAAAAAAACAAAACAAACAAAAACCGCAAATAAATGGTTCTGATAAGAATCGAATCCACGATTCCCCAGCCAGGTGTGGCCGGGACGCTAAACCACTTCGCCAAGGCGTTTTTTTTTTTTTTCTTTTTTTTTTTTTTTTGGGGGGTGAGGGGGTTGGGGGGGGGGGGGGGGGTAAGGGTGGTGTGGAGGGTTGGAGTGGGAGGAAGGGTGGTGGGGGAGGGTTGGGGTTGGAGTAGGGGGGGGAAGGAATGTGGAGGGTTGTGTGTGTGTTGTGTGTGTGTGTGTTGTTGGTATGGGGGATGGCAGGTGATAAAAAGGTGTGGGTAGATACGGCAGATACAGACGTGTCATCCACGACATGAGATCACAGATACTTG
The DNA here is from genome assembly GCA_016801955.1 of Conus betulinus. Lineage (NCBI taxonomy): Eukaryota > Metazoa > Mollusca > Gastropoda > Neogastropoda > Conidae > Conus > Conus betulinus. The sequence continues at coordinate 14,352 of JADBJO010016292.1, read as the reverse complement.
AAAACAACAGCTTGCGGCGCGCAGATGTTTTGATGCCATTTGCGTGTTCCTATTAAGAGAGAGGAAGAGAGTTGTTCAACGGTGGATGGTTTTTGTGCACGAATCACAAGCGTGCACGACGGTGTGTGTGTGTGTGTGTGTGTGTGTGTGTGTGTGTGTGTGTGGTGTGTGTGTGTGTGTGTGTGAGAGAGAGAGAGAGGAGAGAGAGGAGAGAGAGAGAGAGAGACAGAGAGACAGACAGACAGACAGAGAGTCTGTGTGTGTAAGTGAGTGTGTTGTGTGTGTGTGTGTGTGTTGTGTGTGTGTGTGTGTGTGTGTGTGTGTGTGGTGTGTGTGTGTGTGTGTGTGTGTGTAAGCACGCGCGCGTTTGTGTGTGTATGTATGTGTGTGTGTGTGTGTGTGTGTGTGTGTGTGTGTGTGAGAGAGGAGAGAGAGAGAGAGGAGAGGAGAGAGAGAGAGAGAGAGAGAGACTTTATGTGCGTGTACGTGTATGTGTGTGTGGGTAATTGAATGTGTGCGTGCGTGCGTGCGTGCGTGTGTGTGTGTGTGTGTGTGTGTGTGTGTGTGTGTGTGTGTGTGCGTGCGTGCATGCGTGCGTGCGTGCGTGCGTGTGTGTGTGTACGCGCATGCGTTGCGTACGTACGTGCCGTGGTCGCAGCGCTGCGTGTGCGTGCGTGCGTGTGGGTGTGTGTGTTGTGTGTGTGTGTGTGTGTTGTGTGTGTGTGTGTGCCGCGCGCGCGCGTTGTGTGTGTGTGTAAAAGCGCGCGCCGCCTTCGTGTTTGAAATGATTTAGCAACCTCAGAAACTGCCATTTTATGCACGTATCTATACATGTCTAAGTGTTTTACGTGCAGGCAGCGTACGTGCAAGAATATAATATAAACACACACACACACACACACACACACACAACACACACACACACACCACACACACACCCACAACACTCACACACATCTATCTATCTATATCTATCTATCTATCTATATCTATCTATCTATCTATCTATCTATACACCACACACGCGCGCGCGCGCGCGCACCCAAGCATCCATACACACAAGAAAGAAAGAGAGGAAGAAAAAAACGAAAAAAAGAAAGAAAGGAAGAGAAAGACAGAAAGAAAAGGAGAGAGAAGAAGAAAGAGAGAAGGAAAGAGAAAGAAGAGAAAGAAAAGAAAGAGAAAGGAAGAAAGAGAAGAAAGAGAAGGAAAGAAAGAAAGAGGAAAAGAAGAAAAAGAAGGAAAGAAAGGAAAGGAAAGGAAGAAGGAAAGGAAAAGAAGAAAGGAAAAAGAAAGAAAAAGAAAAAGGAAGGAAGAAAAGGGAAAGGAAAGAGGAAAGAAAGAAAGAAAGAGAAGGAAAGAAAGAAGAAAGAGAAAGAAGAAAGGGGAAGAAAGAGAGGAACAGAAAGAGAGGAAAGGGAAAAGAAGGAAAGAAAAGGAAGGGAAAGAAGAGAAGGAAAGAAAAAAGAAAGAAAAAAAAGGAAGGAAAAGAAAGAAAAAGAAAAGAGAAAGAAAGAAAAGGAAAGACAGGAAAGAAGAAAGAAAAAGAAAAGAAAGAGGACAACGGAAAAGAAAGAAAGAGAAAAGGAAAGACAGAAGAAAGAAAGAAAAGAAAGGAAAGAAAAGAAGTAAGAAAAGAAAGAAAAGAAAAGACAAGGAAAAAAGAAGGAAGAAAGAAAGGACAAGAAAGAAAGGAAAGGAAAAAAAGGAAGAAAGGAAGGAAGGGAAAAGAAAGAAAGAAAAGGGAAGGAAAAAGAAAGAGAAGAGGAAAGAAGGGAAAAGGAGGAGGAAAAAGGAAGGAAGAAAGGAGGAAAGGAAGAGAAGAGAAAGAAAGAAGGAAAGGAAGGAGAAAGGAAAGAAGGAAGAAGGAGAGAAGGAAAGAAGAAGAAGGAAGAAAAGAAAAATAAAGAAACGAAAGAAAAAGGAAGGAAGAAGGAAAGGAAATAAGGAGAAAGGAAGAAAAAGGGAAGGAAGGAAAGGAGAAAGAAAGAAAAGAAGCGAAAGAAAGTAAAAAAGGGGAAAGAAGAAAGAAAGAAAGAAAGAAATCAGAAAGAAGACAGACAGAAAGAAAGAGATCAGAAAATAAAAGACAGATTGATAAAGAAGGAAAGGAAAAAAAAAACAAAGAAGAGAGAGAGAGAGAGAGATGAGAGAGAGAGAGAGAGAGAGAGAGAGAGAGGAGAAAAGAAAATGGAGGGAAAAAAAGAGTGGAAAGAAAAAGAAGGGAAAGAAAGAAGGGAAAGAAAGAAAGAAGAAATGAAGAGAAGGGACAGAAAGAAAAGAAAGAAAGAAAGAAAAGAAATGAAAAAAAAGAAAAGAACGGAAAAAAAAAGAAAAAAGAAAAGAAAAACAAAAAAAGAAAGGAAAGAAAGAAGGTGCTGGGAGTTGTGGTTGGGAAGGAAGGAAGGAAAAAAAAAAAAATAAAGGTTAGGAGTGTGTGTGTGGTGTGTGGTATGTGTGTGTGTGGTGGGGGGGGGGGGGGGGGGGGGGGGGGGAGGGGTCAAAAGTAAAGGCAGCGCTGACATTTGAAAAAGGACTGGGGACTGGAAGTTTGCTCTTTTTCTTTGTGTATTTGTTACTTTCCTTTCCTTTTTGTTGTTGTTGTTGTTTGTTTGTGTTTTGTTGGTGTATTAGACTGATGGCTTGTCTGTTTCTCTCGTTGTGATGTTTGTTTGTTGCTTCGCTTTGTCTGACACAATGGAACAATTCTGCTGATGTTGCTGCAGGTGTTCATCATCGTCATCATCATCATCATCATCATCATCATCATCATCATCATCATCATCATCGTTGTTGTTGTTGTTGGTTTTGAATAAGTTATTGCTACAGTCGTTTTTGTGATTTGCCACTGCTGCTGCTGCAGTTGTTGTTGTTGTTGTTGTGTTGTTTTGTGTTTCTGCTGCTGCTGTTGTTGTTGTAGTTGTTACTGCTACTGCTCCGCAATTCTTGTAATGCTGTTTTGCTGTTGCTGTTAGTGTTGCTGCTGTTGTTGTATGCGCTATTGTTCTTGCTGCTGTTGCGGTTATCGCTATCGCTGCTGGTGGTGTCGTTGCTGCCATTTTGGTTGCTGCCGTTGTTGCTGCAGTTGTTGACGTTTCTGCCGCTACTGTTGTTATTATTGCTATAATGCAGTTGTTATTCTTTCAAGTTGTTGGCGTCACGTTTTGCTATTAATTTTGATGTTAGCATCATTATTGTTGTTGCTGTTTTTTTGCTGCTGTTTTGTTGTTGCTGCTATGTTGTTGCTGTTGTTGTTGTTGTTGTTGTCGTTGTAACTAATGTCGTCGTCGTTGTGTCGCTGTTGTTGTTAACATGACCAAAAAAAACAGTAGGTAAGTCCATCGGTGTGGTATCTGCAAAGTCATTCATCCTCTTCTCCCCCGAGCTGTTTTCTTCAATCCTTTCTTAGTTCTGCACTGCTCAGGCATTGGATGCCTTTTGCCCTACACATTAACGAGTCTGTTGAAATGCTTGTCAGCAACATGGGGCAAAACAAAGCAAGAAAAGAAATCAACAAACAAAGCTCCTGAATTGGAATCGATTTTAATCAAGCTTAGTGAGTGGGGAGAGAGAATTTGGCGTAATTACGAACTCACAATTTTTTTTTTTTTCATATTCTAAACTTGAATTAAATTTCAACAACAACACCTGAAGAGAACTTAGTAAACAAAGGCAGAAGGAAGGAAAGAGCAGGTAATGACTCTGCTCACACACACACACACACACACACACACACACACACACCACACACACACACACACACACACACACACACACACACACACACACACACACACACACACACACACACACACACACTCACACACTACACACACACACACACACACACACACACACGCACGCACACACACACACGCACACGCACGCACGCACATGCACGCACGCACGTACGCACGCACGCACGCACGCACGCTGAAATGTTAATACTTAGACAATCTGTGAAATCCAAGGGCTGTTAAATGCATGCATACTGTTCCATATACACGCATGGTCATGCAATTGTCACGCAACAGGGAATGTAAACTTGAAATGAACACAGAGAATGAGCTAATACGGAAAACAGAAGTGTGGCAGTACGCATTCGATTGAAGAACCATCGATTCATTGTCACTCCATGCACCCTGGAAATTTCTTAGTTTGTGTTGATTTAGACAGTTCAAGTTTCGACTCGGCTTCAAAACTTGTTACATTCGGCTCAATATTTTTTTTTTCAGTTTTACATTCGTAGATACAAATTTTTCGCAAGCATAATCAAAAAAGAAAAGTTAAAAACAGAACAAAAACCCAACTATTCTGTTTTCATACGGCAGTCTACTATGATGAAAAAAAAAAAAATTTTCGCTAGTACAAGTAATCTAATATTCAGAAAATCTCCGCATTTATTGTTCAACAAGTGCTCAACGTCTTTCCAGAGTTTTTGTACATGATTACACTCCCATAAAAGAGTGTTTCACTGAATGTCTCTTCATTGCAAAATGTGTAGTTTGTTGTGCTTGTTAACCTCGTAGCATTTAGAACGATGTTTGCGCCGATTATTCTATTTCGCTGTTCTGGTTTTTAACCAGTTTAGTGTCCACATCCTTTATTCTGTAAATATATCAGAATACTCTCTTTCAGGGAACCTTAGTATTTAGCTTTTTGCTTGTAACGCTGCAGTTAAACAAAAGAGATTCACAGAATTAAAAAAAAAAAATGTAACATTTTCGTAACGAAAATGGAGGATTTAAAAGTTAGGAATAATTTACAACTAACCTTAATTTCGAAACTGATTTTGTCACCTACAATGGATGAATTAATAGCATAAAAGATCAGATAAAGAACACCAGAAAATTAACAGACAATCACAGCAATGATCAAGAAATACCGAGAGCTCTGATCATTCTCACTAAAGCAAGCACTGGAGCTGTCATGTCACGAAAAAAAAATAGTCTTTGATTAAATATAAACCGAACTGCTGTGCAAAATGGTAACAAAAGCTAAATACTAAGGTTCCTTGAAAGAGAGAGAATTCTTGCACATTATCACAGCTTTCGGTCAGTGTGGCACATTATCACAGCTTTGGGTCAGTGTGGCACGTTATCACAGCTTTGGGTCAGTGTGGCACATCGTCACAGCTTTTGGTCAGTGTGACACACATCATTACAGCTTTCGGTCAGTGTGGCACATCATTATAGCTTTCGGTCAGTGTGGCACATCATTACAGCTTTCGGTCAGTGTGTGGCACATCATCACAGCTTTGGGTCAGTGTGGCACGTTATCACAGCTTTGGGTCAGTGTGGCACGTTATCACAGCTTTGGGTCAGTCTGGCACATTATCACAGCTTTGGGTCAGTGTGACACATCATCACAGCTTTCGGTCAGTGTGGCACGTTATCACAGCTTTGGGTCAGTCTGGCACATTATCACAGCTTTGGGTCAGTGTGACACATCATCACAGCTTTCGGTCAGTGTGGCATATTATCACAGCTTTGGGTCAGTGTGGCACACGTTATCAGCTTTGGGTCAGCTTTGCTTTGGGTCAGTGTGGCACATTATCACAGCTTTGGGTCAGTGTGGCACATTCTTACAACTTTTTGGTCAGTTCTTGTTTTACCATCTGTAGTTAACAAACTGAAACTTAATCAAATGTTTTTACTGGCATAGTTTCTCTTTTGAGGTTGCAAAAATGTTTAGATTTTTTTTTCGCCATCTACGATTCATCATGGTTTTGACTGTAACAATACTCCTTCCATTGCTATTCCTCTGATGGCTCTTAATCCTTGATTTTTGGGGGGGCTGAAGCATTTTAATGTCAATTTCTGAAACATTCTCAATCTCAGCCAAGATTTCTATGTCCTTTATTAGTTTATTTTCCTATTCTGCTGTTCTCTTCTTTGTCATTGTGACGTAGGCTATTGATTTTCCTGTAATTTCCATTAACAGAAAAACCAAGAAGAGCTTGCGTGAAATCTTGAATTTAATATCAGTGTTACTACTTCGTGTATTTCCTGATTTTGCATTTCTGATTAATCGACTACGTGTTCGTGTTTTATATTTAAGATTAATTCACTAATTTCGTTAAAATATTGCTTATCATTTACTAGCGAAGCACTCGATTAAAAAAAAAAGAAAACAAAAAAAACCTGTCCCGTTCACTTTCTCCAATTTTCAAACGTGAAGTAATCAATGAATGATGGACCGAAGTCTAGTAAAAATGTTATTATATTCACAAAAATCAAAAAAGATAATCTGATAACAAGAAAAACAAACAAACAAAAAAATAGCCTAAGCGGCTTTGTTGCGATGGAGTTGGTTTTCGTCAAATATAGTTTCAGTATTATTCTCTCGTCTCTCCATATTTCAGCCAGTTCAAGCTCCTCCACCGTGTTCATCAGCGCTTTGTTTGCTCATGAGCTATCGTTATAGACGTAACTGTAACAGTCTAAAATGGCGGTCCATTCCGATGTTCCAGTCACAGACCCCGCGATAGAATTGTTTTTGTCCTAGCTTTGAATGATTCCTGTAAGAGTGTTGTAGAACTCGGGGTCACCTTTATATTGGGCCCATGCACATTGACCTGGGAAAAAAAAATCTTTCGCAAATGAACTCATTTCAATTTTGGTGCGGATGTGGATCATAGGGCTGGTCCAGGAATTTTTTTCCCCTCATTCTTTTACACTGAGAATTAGGGCTTACTCTTTTTTTCTTTTCTAATTTCTGTGATTTCATTAGGAAATGATGCCAGCATCTGGATGAAAGATGCCATACTTATCGGACGTTTTTATTATTATTATTTCCTTTTATTACTGTTATTGTCATTATCATCACCATTATCATCATTATTATTATTTT
>JADBJO010016291.1:32500-40930 GCA_016801955.1 Conus betulinus | reverse complement strand
CACCCAACAGGCTGCCCACACACACAACACACACACACATTATATATGATATCACATGTAATTGTGTTGATCGTGGCCACACTTAAGCATTTTTGCATTTGTGTTACTGTGGTACACAAAAGCTTATTTCATATATTCAGATCTAAATCAGAAAAGGTAGTGCTTTCTAAGTAACGAAAACTTGCATTTGCTAAGAAACAGACATGTCCTATGCGTGTATAAATCTACTATTTCCATGTTTGAACATAACTATACCTTGCATTAAGTCCCTCTCGGAAAATTCTGTAAAAAGAATGTTTGTGTCCGTACAGTCTTTTTTACATATCGTATATCGTCTGCAGTTTATATGCATGCCGAAAAACATATGCTCCCGCGTTCTTTATTTTCGTTAGCCATGCTGTTTCGCTACTTGAGCGTCCACCCAAGTCTTAAGGTAACACTACTACTGTCGTAAATCATCACGATTTGTCTTAATATGCACGGCGGTCTGATGTAACTTAGTACTGTGCTCGCTATGATTATACGCACACGCAAGAACTCAGACACAGAATAACACAGCACCGTGCTGCAATAAGATCTTGACAGTGCTTACATAAGTAAAACGAATAAGGCACACCACAATTGCCTGATGTGCTAATAACAATTAATGAGCAGAGAATTAGCACGAAGAGTGACTTGCAGGGGGGTTCGAGGAAAGTCTCGTCTGCCCAATGTTTGATGCTATTAGCTTCATCGAGCTGCATGCGATGGAGAAAAATATTGGCCATATCATTGCCACTATCAATCACATAGGCGAAGTCACAGTGTTCGGTTGACGTAATTGTACACGCCCAGAAGAAATAACAAAGCGACGAACGAAATACTGACAGTCCTAGGAAACAAACATCGAGGAAGACGAATAGATTTTCAGACGTCAAAACGGCCGGGCGAAGAGACTCGCAACCGCAAAAAAGGCAAACGCTTTTGAAAGCCTTGTGCTAAGCCCTAATCCAGAACATCCAAACTTGTAAAGTCAGCGACGTGCATTTCACAGATAGGGAATGAGGAAGAAAGAGTAAGGCACGCGTGACGATTGACGGAAGACAGTGCAGAGAATGACGTCATGACCTCAGTGACGTCAGACACGGGGAAGCTATGAGTTAGAGGGAGGAGGGCAGCGTGGAATTTATAGGACGGGCTGGTCCCACGCCCAGACTTTCAGCCATGCCTTGGCCTGGAGCACAACGTAGGAAACAGACATCATCAGCCCCCACGACTCACAACAAAGAGACCATGCAGAACCTGAAGTGATAAGATAAAGCAGCATCGTTTAGTTTTCGATTATCTGCGAGCATCCTCGAGTAATATATCAGGATACAGCGAGAACGAATTTCAGCGATGAATCATAGATCTGCACAAAAGTTTTATCTTGCCTCAGTTGACAATTAATTGACGAGTGAGGTTCGGGGCCGGTTAGTCTGCCAGATTTCATGTTACGCCAACTCCTCCCTCTGCATAATCTGAATAGGCAGGTGGTTGACATTATTGTGATGCCTGCCCACTGTGAAGAGGAAGTTTGGCTGCTGGCAAGAACAACAACAAGCTAGGCACAGACTTGCCATGCCCAAAAACAAAATAAGACATCGTTTAATTGGAAGCCCGTACTAAACAGTGGCGAAAGGATTAAGAATTCCTTTGCGGCAAGAGGAGCCAGAAACTTAGTTTGTCATCATTTAACGGCAGCAGTCATGTTGTATGGTCATTTGTGCCTTGAAATTCTACACGAAGTACTTTGAGTCAACATGAAAGACTCACAGTTTCCCCCAGCCCGATAATGAATGCAAATATCGACCTCCGAGTAAGGTTAGCTGTCATCGGCAAAATTCGTATCGAAATGATGATGGCTGATGAACATCTGTATAACTGAGCTGCATACACGACTAAGAACGGACTCCAGCGGACAGAGGATCACGTAGTAGATACCCATAGGACAGGAACACGTTGCCTCGAACGGAACAGATCTGCAATTCGGTTTGTCAGATTAAGACTCGAACTATGATGCGGAGCTGGAAATAGTCAATGCCAAAAAATGCTTGAATCTCCACCCCCTCACTGTCACCATCCCTCTCTTCTCTCTCCATCTCTCCTTCTCTCTCTCTCTCTCTACTCTCTTTCCTACTCACTTACCCTACCTCGAAAAGAAAATGGGGTAGATTCCAATGCCTGTCAAAGGCAAGAAGAGAGAAGAAAATATTTCAGCAGAGGGCGCTCTGAGCCTGAGATGGGAGAGAACAAAATTTTCTATCTCCGTGAAAGCAAGAAAGGGTTGTTTCAGGGCCTGTGACCGCCCCCCCCATGTCGGAGGGCCAGCTGTGGAGGTGAGTTCAAACAGGTCGCGTGTCCCTCAGGGTTGACTACCAGCTGGTGACTCGAGAGGGGGCTTCCCACAATGTTGAGCAGACAGGACAGAAATCAGCACTCTCTAGACAGCAGGATCCAGGGAGGCTTTCTTCATAATTACTATAATGACACGATGACAATGACGAGACGACCGGCACAACGACGATGCATGATGGTTGGATCTGATCGGTGATGATTGAGACGACGACGGCGATATGATGATGATTGTGGCTTGCTGTTGCTGCTAATTGATCGATGCATGATGATGATGATGATGACGAACGATATAGATAATGCATGGTGATGATGATGATGTGATGATAGAGTTGAATGGATGAGAGACGATGATATGGTGAGGATGATGAGCTGATGATGATGATGACAGACGACGACGACCGAACAACCACGACGACGCCGCGACGACGACAGATGAGATGCATGATGATTGATGATGAATGATTGCTTGTTCGTTTGTTGACCCTGACCTGGTTTTGTTTGTGTTGCATTGTCTGTGGATGATGATGATGATGATGATGATCGATGATGATGATGATGATGATGTGATAGCAATGATGATTGCATGATGACGACGACGACGACGACCGACGACGACGACCGACGACGACCAACGACGGAAGACGACGACAGCAAGAAGCGCGGCCAAAAACAGCATTCATCTAATCATCATGAATATGATTTGATTTTGTTGTGGCCCACTGCTGCTTATTCCTCTCTCTCTCGATCCTCCCCCTTGTTATTATTATTATGCAATTAAATTAATTGTTGTTGTTGTTGTCGTGTCTGATGCTTTTGTTGTTGTTATGATTATGATATAGTTAGCATCATCATCATCATCACTAATATCAATCCCATCGTCCGATTCCCGTCCCCCCGTTTACATCACCATGAGTCACCATGCAGTCCTTTGAATGCATGCGCCTCCCACTCCTGAATGGATCACTTTTTGTATTTTCGTGGCCAAAGCATCATCATTTATCAGAGAGAGAGCGAAAGACAGACCAGACCCATACAAACAAAGACAACAGAGAGAGAAAGCCGGAGAAGCGGACAGATATGAACCGAGAAGAGGACATAGATTTGTGGAGGGACGGAGCGTGGGGAGTGAAAGAGGAGGGAGACGACCGAAGGCGAGAATGTGGTTGAAGAGAAATCGAGAGAGTGCGGAGGGAGAACCAGAGGATGATGCAGAGACCGACAGACAGCAGGACCCAGACAGGACAGACCCCACAGACAGACAGACAGACAGACAGGTGTGAACAGACAGATATCTGGGACCATACCGCATGGGTGATAGATAGAAAGAGAGAGGAGAGTCTCGAGGACACGATATAGACATGGAATAGACAGCCAGACAGTCACGAGCATGAACCACCACGGATACATGCGAACAATAGAGAAAGACCCCAGAACAGATTTGGCACAGACCCAGAAGAAGAAAGACATGGCGAGCCAGACCAAACCTCACAGCGACAGACAGATCAGACCAGACAGACGATAAAGAAACAGAAGAACAGAGAGCACCAGATAGAGATAACACCCAACGATTTAGAACAAGACCCAGACAGACATGGACGAGACAGGACAGCGGACCGGTTGGAGGCGTACCCCAGACAGACAGACCGACCCCCCTCAAGGGCAAAAAAGGCAGAGCAGAGAGAACAAGAGAACAAAAAGACAGAGAAACAGACAGAAACCCAGACAGAACAAAGTCAGCAGAACAAAGAGATAGAGAAGAAAACCAGCAGAAGGAGATGAGGAGAGAGAGAGAGACAGACGACAAGACAGTAACATACAGAGAGAAAGGACGATAATAAATATACATCTCCTCTGTCCTCTCCCTCTCTTTCTCTCTACTCTCTCCTCTCTCTCTCCTCCTTATATGATATAAATTATTATATAAATATAATTATATATCTATACCTATAATATAATCTATGATTTGAATTTTGTTAAAATATGGAAATGGTCACAAAAAAGAAGTTTTTAAATTGTTTGAAACCTATCCCCTTTTTTACCATCCTATTTTTTAAACCAAGATTTGTTGCCTCCCCAAGGGGTTGAGCCCTTTTGAGTATTTTTTATTTTAGCACTTAGGCGTTTAAGTAGTTATTAAGTTTTTCCTAGTATATATAATGATATATATATCTATATATATTATAATATATATTATAATCTATATATATAATATATGGATAATGTGTGTGTGTGTGTGTGTGGATGTGTGTGTGTGGTGTGTGTGTGTGTGGTGCTGTGTGTGTGTTTAAATTCGAGGTTGCGAGTGTGCAGGTTACGCATTCTTTGCAAAAAAGTGTAGAAGCATGTTTTCCGCCCAGTTTTCCATATCAACATTAATCAGCAGACTTCTTTTATACTGGGACTGCCTATGGGTTTTCAGTCGTGTTTTGAAACGCCATACACTATGCGAACGGTTTTTTCATGTTGGTATGGGCGCATGTTAAAGATCTCATAATGTATTGTCAGAGTCTTGTTTTCAGATTTGCAGAAAAAAAAACCAAAAAAAAAGAACAAAAAGAAAAAAAAAAACAAAAAAAAAAAACCCATCACCTAATCCTGCAGAAATTTAAAGGTAAAAGCGAGTAATTCTTACTCTACAAGTAGAAGAGGAAAAGAGAAAAAAAGATAGAAGACAACGTTTTTAAACCACATTGGACAAATAAATGGTAATAATTTGCCTGTATCCGAAAAAAACCAGCAAACGAAAATGAAAGTACTTCTTTATGGTCTCCTAGCAAAAATAAATTTTAAAAAATGTTTTTTTGATCTTCCATATGAACAAAGAAATGAGCAATAAACAATAATTCAAGAAAACGAAATAAACCAATTTCGAAAATGGTTGTAAATCGTAACAATAAAAAAGAAACCCAAAGCAACTAACAAATATACAGCAATATAGAAAAGAGCAATAACGAACGAACACAAAATGACAAACTAACAATAGACAAAACCATAATATAATCGGCGAACTAAAACAAGCAAAGAGTTAACAACAGAGAAAATAAAGCAACAAGCCCAAAAATCATAGTGCAGAATACAATAACCAACAAACAACTATAAAGTAACACGAATCAGGGTCAACCTAACTGAAACAAAGCAGGCAGCATCAGGCAGCAAGCAACAACAACAAAAAACCCACCACCACCACCCACACAAAAAAAACAGCAACAATAACAACAAAACCAACAACATCAGGAAACAAAAGAAAGCAACAAACAAAGCTAAGTTAAATACCAGAAATGTTACCCGATAACATAAAGCAGCGAACAAACAAAGCAGCAAAAGTTAAATAAAGGAATTCGGAAATGAACAATAAAATAAAAGCAGCGAACAAACAAAGCAAAGTTAGATCAAAGGAAATGAACAACAATATAAAGCAGCATCAGCGAACAAACGAAGCAGCAAAACGTAGTAAACTGACACAAATAATTAAGCCATCGAAATATAAGAAGATAATAAAGTAATTGAAATATCGTAACACACAAAACAAAGGAACCGGTGGGGGAGAAGTGGGGAGGGGGGGGGGTGGTGGTTGGTCTAGAGACACAAAATGAAGTAGTGGCACACGACAACAACATGGGAACGAAGAAACAACGAAACCCAAAATACACAACACAACTAGACAAAGGAACCAAAAAGTTCTGCGCTTGCGCTCTCTTTCAGTGGGCACCAGGCCCGCCGCATTCAGTGCGAGAGTAGAGGAACGTGACAAGTGAAAACAATATGCTTGCTTATTCGCCAGGATGTGTTTCTTCTTCTGCAGTTTTGATTTTCTTTTTTTTTTTTCTTTTTTTTTTTTTTTGTTTTTTTTTTTTTTCTTCTTTTTTTTTTTTTTTTTTTTTTTTGTTTTTAAAAGTGTAATCCCCGATTTTAACTCTAATTTGATTTTAATTTGTTATCACTACCATCATGCATCATCATCATCATCATCATCATCATCATCACATCAAATCATCAGCATCGATATTCTCATCACATCACTTTCATTATTATTATTGTTTTTGTTGTTGTTTGCCTATCATCACTCATCATCATCATCAGCAACTCCTCATCATCGTTGATTGTATGCTTGCAATATCATTCTTTCCCCCCCCCTCATGAAAAAATTAAGAATTCGACTGTTTTAGGTTTTTATTGATCTTGAAGATCATACGGAAAAAAGCGGGAAGGGGGCGGAAGGGGGGAGAGCAAGGGTGGGGGGGGGAATGGGGGCGACATCACGTCAAGGGGACAAAATCATAGACTGGTCACCGTAGCCCCCAAAAACCCTGCCGTGGCGATTGCATACGTCCATATTACTGCAAGCGTTTACCCAGCATTGCGACAGGCGAATGCGCACTATTCCATCCATCAAGGATCGGCGCCCTGCCCGGGGGGTGGCCCGTGCACTATTACCAGAAAACATCCTTTCATTTTTGTCCTGGAGCCAGCCACTTTCCTACCCAAGCAATTCAACGTCAGTGGCCGCACCACGCCTCCCTTTTCCAAAACCGTTAAGGAGGGGCCCCCTCTTTGAAACTCCACCTTCGGTAGTTCGCACTAAACACGCTCAGTGTACCGCCAACTCTTCGCATCCTCTTGCGCACAGAAGAGCCCGTGAGGCTGCACTCTTCGAATACGTGCAGTGTCCCTGCCAGTCGTCTGCACCCATCCGTAGATCCTTTGCACAAACTAAAAGGTCATGTGGTTGTCACCCTCCGATTCCATTGCCACTAAGGTCAGTGTCGGCACTCTTCGCATCCTTGCACTTAAAGCGTCAGTGTCTGCTCCGTCGTATCTTGCATAAAGACCTGTCAGTGTCTGCACTCTCTCGTGTACTTGCCACTAAAGGTCAGTGTATGCCACTCCCGTACCCTTAGCCCCACTAAAGGCCCAGTGATCTGCACTCTTTCGTAACCCTTGACCACTAAAGACAGCCAGTTGTCTTGCTGCACTCTTCGTAATCCTAATGCCACTAAAGCGTCAGTGTGCCATCTCTTCGTACCCTTTGCCCATCTAAAGAGCAGTGTACTTGCACTGACTCCGCTTATCCTTGCCAACAAAGGTCAGTGCATGCCAATCTCCGCGCTATCCTTGCAATAAAGAGCAGTGTCTGCACTATCCGTATCATTTGCATAAAGAGCAGTGTCTGCCACTCTTCGACTATAAATACGCACTCATGAATGATGAAAATCAACCATCTCACCCCATACAAGCCGAGTTAGGTTTTTCACCAGCGTGCGTTTGTTTGTCTGCTACGTATAGGTACTGTCTGTTTGTTTGGGTGAACTGTCTGCTCAGCCAAGAATTACACAAAAATTTCTGAACGAGATTCATAACCAAATTTGGTTTTAAAAAAAACAACAAAAAAAAAAAACTATGATGACACTTTCGAAGCTGAAGCGCCGAATCCGCCCGACGACACAGGACGCATCCCGGATAGCTGTCTGATCCAGCGCGGCAGGGGTCTCAACGCTCTCCCCGGCCCGTACTCCTTACGAGTCACACTACCTCCCGCCAAAAGACGTTAGGTCGTACCCTCGTCTGCGAGTTGACATCTGTTGATTTGTTTGTCTCGCCATGTCACTGTCGGTGCGTACGATCACCATCAACATGACATCATATCCTGACCAAAAAAAGTGCACGCTACCGAACGACAATAATGGCAAGCGCCGGCTCCGATGCGAGGTCGCCAGAGCTAAGCGTATTGTGAGACGACCCTCTTCGCAGGAGCGCCAACGACGAATCCGTCTGACACAACCCCCGACCACCCAAACCCCCCCCATCCCCCACCCACTCAGAAGACACCATCATTATTGTTGTTGTCCAGTCGTATTGTTGATTGTTATTACTATTGTTTTGCCGCAGCCAGACGCCGGACCGGCGCGGCATTGGGGGTGCGGCGGGGCTGGCGGCGTGGTGTATGTAAGAGCGAGAAGCGGCACTGTGTTATGGCCTCCGTATTGAGAGATCTGCCTGACTAACATACAAGTTTGCTCACAATGAAGTGCGTCCCCACACCACTTACATCCCAGT
>JADBJO010016291.1:25000-27500 GCA_016801955.1 Conus betulinus | reverse complement strand
GTGTGGGTGGGGGGTGGGGTGGGGGGGTGGGGGTGGGAGGATGATTAGATTAGATTTAAGCGAATGCGTATGTTGTGGATGTTTGTATATTAATGATGGAATTTTACTTTGTCTAAATATACTGATTATCATTAACGCCCTTCAAATAGGGCTGTGGCCTTTTTTGAATAAACATTTATTCTGTCTCTCTCTGTCTCTCTCTGTTGTCTGTCTCTCTCTCTCTCTCTCTCTCTCTCTCTCTCTCTCTCGGGTAAGTATGGCTAAACCAAGGCGTTAAGAGAATAAATCAGTTCCTTACTGCTTTTAAGGAAAGGTTGGTTCTTTGCAGATGTCAAGAATGGGATTTTCATATTAAGAACTGTGAAAGCGTCAGTTTCTATAACACCTTTTGCACAATAGCTGCTGATAAAACGCATTTAAAATTGAACTAAGACAGGCACCTGAAAATCATTACAACAAAATTCAGACTTGGCGTTTCGGAAATCGCTGTCCATAAGTTTCGTTACAAACAACACACACCTGTTGATTTAATTTGGCCATTGTGTAAACAAGCGACAGAAGATCAGGTGCATTTGTTTTTGCGCTGTCCCCGTTCTAAAGGATTTCAGAATAATATATATGCGTTTAAAGTACTGTAAATATCCAAGTCTTTTCGTCTTGATTTACTTCTAGGGTCAAATTATGAAAGAACAACTACAAATCTGTCCATTTATTTATACAAAGCGTTTAAGCTACGTTATATGTTTGTTTCTTAGTATATTAAGCTTGATCACTTATGTTGTATTACATCTTTTTTTTAACGATATTTTATTGCACCCCCTTTATGAGCGGCATTGGCCTATCATTGAATAGAATATCCGTATCCCCCCTCTCTTCCCCTCCCCCCCCCCCCCCCCCCCCTTCATTCCCCCAACATAATAATGATAGTAATAATGTTAATTTCTATAGCGCCTATTCTTGAAAGATTAGGGCTCTAAGCGCTTTACATGTAATATAATAAACACTCTCGTTTACACAACGGGCTGCCTACCTGGGTAGTGCCGACTGAAGAGCTGCCTGCCGGCGCATCATTCAGTCGTTTCCCGTGTCATCCAGTCAATATCGTGCACTCAGTTTCCTCACTTCCTTCATTCTTTCCATTTCTCACGCAGGGTGCATGCAATGTGTAACGTATCATCCATACCAACGGCCAAACTGGCCTTCTCTTCCGAAAGTTGGTGATGGGATTTGACGTGTGTGCAAGATGTAACGCGTGCGTTCACACACACGGAACCTCGGTTTATAGTCTCATTCAAAGGACTGTATAGAAAATGGAGTCAGAACCGGTGTTAACTCCGAGGGGAAAATCCCCCTACACCGAAACGGCCCGGCGGAGATTCGAACCCGCAACCCCAGGATCACCAAGATTACGAGTCCGGCGCACTACCAACTGAGCTATTCCGGCCCCAGCATGAGAAACACTCATCACAATTACAGGAAAACTTCCTTGTTCGTTCTCTTGCACTTTCGTGGATTACGCGCTCCACGGAGTTTGCAGTGTAAGCAGCATCGATTTCCAATTAAATTACGTGCCTTTGGCGGTCTGTGCCCTGTTTTCGGATTCCTCAGAGGTGAAAAGGACATGTGTATGGCGAATAAGTCAACGTGACCTGTTTCTCGCTCGGGACCGAAAGTAGCCTTTTTCTTGACTGATTAGACCTGCCTTTTGTCACAGACGAGTTTCTGGTCCAAACTTGTGCCGTGTGTTCATCAGCAAACAAACATCTAGATTTCCTCTTGGGGCGCCTATGCCCCGTGGGTATTTCAAGCCGAAGGCGTCGTCGGTATCGGGCTCTTGTTAAAAAAAAACCAAAAAAAAACTGCCTTTGGAGGGAATTGTGTACCCTGTAGAAAGCGAACGCTCATTCACACAAGCTCTATGACTCACCACTGCTGTGTTTTGGTCAATATGAGGCTTTAGCAGGTGGTGTCCTGAGTATATTGTATTGGAACAGCCACAAGCACCACCGAACACCACCGAAGTGACCATGGCAGCAGAGCAGTGTCTCCTCTGGTGGGGTGCCTTACAGGGGCTCGATATTGACTGCTTCTGTTCACTGATGGTGGTGGTGGCGATGGTGGTGGTGGGTACTGCTGCTGCTGCGACAGGACAGAACTGAGCGTGGCTATTTGAGGGGCCTGAGGAATCAGAGGCTGGGAAAGGGGGAGGGAGGGGGGGGGGGGGGGGGGGGGAGGGGGGGAGGTGGAGAGGAGGAGGAAGAGGGTAGAAGAATAATGCCACAGGGGAGAAGGTAGAAAGTAACCCAAGACAAACAAAAAAAAAAAAAAAAAAAAAAAAAAAAAAAAAAGTAACAAAGAAAAGAAGAAGACTAGCAAGCGCAAAAGGTATCGATTCTTCTTTGCGCTTATGAGAATGACACGAGGAGTGTATGAACAAGCCTTTTGCTGGCTAGAAAGCAGATTCATGTAACACGTTTTCGCTCTCTCTGAGTCCGAAAGG
>JADBJO010016291.1:17500-20000 GCA_016801955.1 Conus betulinus | reverse complement strand
GCCTTAATGGCGGGATTAAAAAAAAAAAACCGTCGTCACACACACAAAACTCCACTCCCTTTGTTGAGTAGATGGGATTCATCTTGCCTTTCTATACAGGGGGTGTCCGCAGGAGTATCAGCCTGTGTACGTGGGACAAAAGTATGTTATATTCTTCTGCTTCTTCTTCCGTGTACGCAGGCTGATACTCCTGCGGACACTCCCTGTATGGACAGGCAAGGATTAATTCCATCTACCCGACAAAGGGAGTGGAGTTTTGTGTGTATGACCGTTTTTTTTTATCCCGCCATTGAGGCAGCCATACTCCATCTTCGGGAAAGGTGCACACTATGTGTAACGTGTCATCCATACCAACGGCCAAACTGGCCTTCTCTTCCGAAAGCTGGTGATGGGATTTTACGTGTGTGCAAGATGTTATGCGTGCGTTCACACACATGGAACCTCGGTTTATAGTCTCATTCGAAGGACTGTGTGGGAAATGGAGTTAGAACTAATGTTAACTTTGAGGGAAAAATCCCCCTGTACCGAAACGGCCCGCGGAGATTCGAACCCGCAACCCTTGGATTACGAGTCCGGTGCTCTACCAACTGAGCTATTCCAGCCCCAGTATGTTATAATCATCAGCCCCATTTCGCCGTGTTGTCAGAAGCATGGAAAATGTGTTCGGACAATCAACATGCTAACCATGCTGGCAGGTAAATCATATTCTTCATCAACCAGCCGACGTGGTGAAGTGGTTAGCGGCGCAGTCTCCCGGCTGGGAGGTCGTGGGTTCGATTTCTATCAGAGCCATTCATCTCTATGAGATATTTCGACCCAGGACCGGCTCCTGGCCAGGGCAGAGACTGCCGTGGGGTCAGCGGGGAGGAAGTCTGGAACCACACACACTCGAGTTTCAGCCTCTCACTGGACGTGTCTTTTGGAGCGTTGTTCAAAATGCATGACCAGCACTGCAGGTATCTGTACCTCCCAGGCTCGGCTGACGACGGAACATGTGAAAGTAAGCGCAGAGTTCACTCCTGTCATGCAGTCTCAGACCAGATTGGCACCCCATTCTATCATTTTCATCATTCTCATCCTCTGTCGATCAACATTTACAACAACAACAACAACAACAACAACAACAAACAACAAAGTCTTAAGATTCTGTGGCCCTTCATTCACTGCTCTCATGGTGACCTTTCTTTCAATTGCCTCTCCGCGTCAATGCTCTTGGGTGAGTTCCCATCAGACACGCTAAACTGGATAGACAGTGACAGGGTAGCCATGTCACGCATGCCACACGATGTCCAGTTTGTCCCGTGCAATACTCACTACACGGTGAACAGGACGTCTGTGGCATTAGAATGTGTACGGCTAACCTCCAGACCCCCCCCCCCCCCCCCCCACATCCAACCCCCACAAAGCACTTAGAAAAATGGGGATGGAAGAGGTAAGGGTAGTAGGGGTGCTGGGAACGAGCGTAGGTCAGGTAGGGAGGTGGAAGGGAGAGGGGGGGGGGGGGGGGGGGGGGGGGGGTCAGGAGTCACTTGCACGGTCAACCAAGACAAAATGTAACTATCAGAAAAGTAGTTAGACTCTGAATCAAAACTTACTTGGAGAATATTTCGACAGAATCGCCCTGTCTTCTTCAGCTCACTGTATATTGCTGTTGTGGCAGCGAGGCCTGGTGGGGCGACTGTTGTGTGGGGTGAACGGTTGTCAGGATCTGATTGTAGATGGGGGCAAGTTCGGAACCTTGATCTCTGTTCAGGCTGGGGCGTCTGGTCTTGATTTCGATGGCTTCTTAAATTTTTCTTTTTGTGAGGAAGGGCTCTGGAGATGAGATCTTGGTTTCTTGATTCTTGGTTTTTGATTCTGAGTCTTGCTACTTTTCTAATGTCGAAATCCAGAATCCAGAAACCTGTGTTCTTAAAATGTAACTACATCCAATGCAAAATGCCTTTGAGGATGCTTAGAAGATTTTCAAATAGAAAAAAAAAAACAAAAAAAACGTTTCGGTCATAGACCGTCTTCACAACTTGTGACATAAAAAGAAAAATTACATCCGCTATCGTATGCAGAATTCAGAGTCCAGCTTCATCAATTTGACCCTTCATTTTCTCTAGACCAGCTAAGGAGGCCGGAGAAAATCGCTTGAAGTGGATGGTGCTTTCCTCATTGGTCATCTGCCTCGGAGCATGTCCAGAAGAACCAGTCAACATGGGATGGCTGGTCGTTGGCGTCAGTCCAGTCCAGCTAAACTGAAAGGTTACAATCCTCACTTTCACGAAATAAACATCATCTGGATCTTCATAAGAAGTGAACACTTAAAAACAAAACTGGTGGTTTCTTTACAATCCTCACTTTCACGAAATAACATTATCTGGATCGGCATATGAAGTGAACACTTTAAACACACACACACACACACACACACACACACACACACACACACACACACACACACACACACACACGCGCGCGCGCGCGCGCGCGCGCGCACACACACACACACCTG
>JADBJO010016291.1:0-10000 GCA_016801955.1 Conus betulinus | reverse complement strand
TGTGTGTGTGTTTGCTTCTAGTCAATTTGATGATAGTGATTCTATTATGCCTCTGCTTCTATTGAGTTTGATGATGATTCTGTTGTGAACCCTGCTTCCCGTTTGTTGGATAACGGCAATTCTGCGGTGGGTCAACTTCCAGTCCGTCGGTTGATGGTGCTCTGCTGCACCTCTACGTCCACTAAGTTGGATGATGGTGATTTTCTTGTAACTCTACTTCTAGTTAGTTTGTTGCTGTTGATTTTCCTGTGGTTCTGCGTCCAGTTGGTTGGATGTTGAAGATTCTGTTGTGGCTCTACTTCCAGTTAGTTGGATGTTGAAGATTCTGTTGTGGCTCTATTTCCAGTTAGTTGGATGTTGAAGATTCTGTTGTGGCTCTATTTCCAGATAGTTGGATGTTGAAGATTCTGTTGTGGCTCTACTTCCAGTTAGTGGATATTGAAGATTCTGTTGTTCTCTACTTCCAGTTAGTTGGATGTTGAAGATTCTGTTGTGGCTCTATTTCCAGTTAGTGGATGTTGAAGATTCTGTTGCGACTCTTAGCTTCCAGTTAGTTGGATGTTGAAGATTCTGTTGCGACTCTACTTCCAGTCAGCTGGATGTTGAAGATTCTGTTGTGGCTCTATTTCCAGTTAGTTGGATGTTGAAGATTCTGTTGTTCTCTACTTCCAGTTAGCTGGATGTTGAAGATCCTGTTGCAACTCTTAGCTTCCAGTTAGCTGGATGTTGAAGATTCTGTTGTGGCTCTACTTCCAGTTCGTTGGATGTTGAAGATTCTGTTGTGGCTCTATTTCCAGTTAGTTGGATGTTTGAAGATTCTGTTGTGGCTCTACTTCCAGTTAGTTGGATGTTGAAGATTCTGTTGTGGCTCTATTTCCAGTTAGCTGGATGTTGAAGATTCTGTTGCGGCTCTACTTCCAGTCAGTTGGATGTTGAAGATTCTGTTGTTCTCTACTTCCAGTTAGTTGCATGTTGAGGATTCTGTTGTGACTCTACTTCCAATTAGCTGGATGTTGAAGATTCTGTTGTGGCTCTACTTCCAGTTAGCTGGATGTTGAAGATTCTGTTGTGACTCTACTTCCAGTTCGTTTAACGATGGTGATTCTGCTCTGATTCTACCTCCGGTTAGTTGGATGATGGTAATCCTTTAGTGACTCTGCATCCAGCTCCTTTGATAATGGTGACTCCGTTGTGGACGTACCTCCACTTAAATGGTTGATGGCGGTTCTTTTGTGGTTCTGCTTGCACTCAGTTGCATGATGGGGATTTGTTTTTTGTTTTTTTTTTTTTTTTTTGCTGTGATCCTACTTGCAGTTAGCTTTATGACTGTTCATCTCCAGCGACTCTGCTTCCAGTTGGATGATGGTGATTCTGCAGGCTCCTGCTTCTAGTGGTGATAGCGTATGTATCTACTGGGGCTCTTGCTTCCAGCTTACCTGCATGGTTTGCTTCCAGCTTACTGCATGGTTGTGATTCTCCAATAACACTACTTCTGCTTTAAAAAGAAAGAAAAAAAAAAACATGCGCGCGCACGCACGCATGCACGCACGCACGCACACACACACAATCACGCACGTAAGCACACACACACACACACACACACACACACACACACACACACGCAATCACGCACCCCCCACCCCCCCCCCCCCACACACACACACACACACACACACACACACACACACACACACACACACACACACGCACACACACACACACACACACACACACACACACACACACACACACACACAATCGCACACACACACACACACACACACACACACACACACACACCACACACACACACACACACAATCACGCACGCACACACGCACGCACACATACACACACGCACGCACGCACGCACGCACGCACGCACACACACACACACACACACACACACACACACACACACGAACATACACACACACGCGTGTGCGCGCGCGCGCGAGCGCAAGCGATCATCGAACGGACGATGACAGAAAGAGCGAAGGCAGCAAAGAGTTCAGAATTTCCTTCATTACCCTCCGCCGTCCCCACCCCCCCACCCCCGACCCCCACCCCACCCCCTCGTCCTTCTCTCACCACGCAACCCCCCCCCCCCCCCTCCCCCTCCATTTCCCGTTCGCCTTCCACTCACCACCCCTCACCCACAGCCCCGACCCTATCGACCTCACTTCCTCCACCCCATACCACCCTGCATCCCTTCTCTCCCTCCCCCCCCCACCCACCACCCCCCTCCTCCTCCACCTCTCTCCCCCGTCCGTGTCTATGCTTCAGCCTTTCGTCTCCTAGCTCCTTTTTTTTTTTTTTTTTTTTTTTTTAACCTTCTTGCGGACAGCGTTGGCCCCAACGTGTGCTATTGACAGGGATCACATGAATGTCAAATGAGCGCGCGCTCCCACGCGCAATGCCTCTGACGGCCTTTTAGAGTGGTGGTTCTTGAGTTCTCTGTGTCTGCCCGTTAGTTGCGGGGATCGGGTACCTTCGACTTACTTTGTATTTACTTATTTATTTATTTTATTTTATTTTATTTTATTTATATATTGAATTGTTTGTTTCTTTACTTGTTTGTATCTTTATCTGTGTTTCTTCACTTGTTTACTTATTTATCTATTTATATCTTTATTTGTCAATTGATGTATGTACTTCTTTATTTGTTTGTTTATTGGCGGCTTGTCGTATTGCCTACTGAGCTAGCGACGACGATATTTCTTATTGTTTATGTAATTGCTTCTTGAATAGTTTTAAAGTGTTGTATTTTGTAGACTCGGTGGAAGTGAGTTCCAGATATATGGTTCAGAGTAAGCTAGGCTTGTTTTGTATCGATCCGTGCGTGGGTAGGGGAGAAGGAATTTTTTTTTTTCGAGCCAAAAAAACTGTTCAGTCTTGTAAAAAAGGGCATTGATATACCATGGCATAATATCTATCAAGACTGTAAACATAAATGATGCCTTGTTGAATTCCAATTGCCTACTCAGAGGAAGTATGTTCAGCGCTTTTAGTTTTTCATCTGTTGTTAGAGGCACAGCTGGATGGAGTAGTTTTGCTGCACGTCTATGGAGAGAATTCAGCCTTTTTTTTGTGGACATCACTGCTTCCGTCCCACACTGTTGAAGCGTAATTGATAATTTATGTGTGCATTGAAGAAAAGTTTAAGTACAGTACTGTTGGCGTAGTGCTTCAATTGAGGTAACAGGAAAAGGTTTTTTTGAGACTACCTTCCGTACATTATTGAGATGAAATTGCCATTTCAATTCTTTATCTATCATTACCCCTAAAAAACACGATACTCATCTACGTGTTTGATAGAAGTGCCATTCAACTGAAGCTTTAGGCAAAGAGCAGTCAATTGGCGCTTTTGGCGGGTAGCTGTAATCATAGATTTGGTTTTGACCGGGTGTGTGACCCTTGAGTTTGCATGACACCAGTCTGACACGTCGTTTAGACTTTCCTGGAGAGAAGTTTCTACTGTCTGTAGATCACTACCATTCGTTTGGAGTGACGAGTCATAAGCAAATAAATCTGTCGTGACTTTTTCATCTGATATGGACAGTGGTAAATCATTGATGAAGATGCAGAATGGGAAGAGGTCTAGTGCTGAGCCTTGTGGGACTCCATGTCTGACAAAGTCCTGAAGCGGAGGTTTCGCCACTAAGCACCAC
Source organism: Conus betulinus (assembly GCA_016801955.1). Classification (NCBI taxonomy): domain Eukaryota; kingdom Metazoa; phylum Mollusca; class Gastropoda; order Neogastropoda; family Conidae; genus Conus; species Conus betulinus. The sequence goes on along the minus strand of JADBJO010016291.1, from coordinate 6,329 downwards.
ATACTGAATCCTATTGTTCAAGTATGACTGAAAGAAAGAGACTGTCGAGGAATGGTTCAAGTTGTCGAGGAACGGTTCAAGTAGATAGATGGTTTCTTTAAAAAGAATGTAATGATCAACAAAATCAAACGCCTTTTTGAAGTCAAGAAAGACAACCCCGGTCATTTGTGATTGGTTCATATTTGAAAGCCATGAGTCACACATTCGTGATAATGCTGTATGGCAGGAGTGACTACATCGGAATCCAGACTGGAGTGGGTGAAATAGTTTGTTTTCCTCCATGAACTGAGACAAGTGTGTGTGTGTGTGTGTGTGTGTGTGTGTGTGTGTGTGTGTGTGTGTGTGTGTGTGTGTGTGTCTTTCAAGGGGTTTGGATAGAATTGATAGTAAGGATATAGGTCTGAAATCATTTGGATCCGACAAATCATTTGATTTTGGAAGGGGAATTACTTTGGCATTTTTGAACGCTGAAAGGAAGACATGAGTTTCAATGGATGAATTACATATAATATGTAAGAGACTCAACAATGCAAGGTAGAGCGAGTTTGAGAAGAAATGCGGGTATGTTATTAGGACCCATGGATTTTTTTATTCTTTAATTGCGCTATGTGCGTCCCTACTTCATGTGCAGCAAGAAGAGGAATCCCGAGTGAGTTACTCGATCCAAGTTTTTGTTTGCAAAATGGTATTAGGGAAGTCGGGCATGTACATTCGTTTGATTCGTTTTTGGTGCTCTTGTAATCTGTGAAGCTTGAGTGAGGATATCTGATAATGACAGAAAGTGTGTATTAAATTCATCGGGAGTGATGTTTGCAGTTGAATTTTGTGAATGTGTACGCTTGTTGTGTACAATAGTGTTTATTGCCCTCCAGATGGGCGCTTTGGTTTATTTTATCCGTAAGCATTTGACTGAAGTACTCTCGTTTGGCTTTTTCAACATCGTTTGAAAACAAAGTTTCTCTGCTCTTTGTATTTGTCAAACAATTTGCTGCCTTGAGTTGGTCACGTGGAACCATTTTTTGCAGCAATTCTGGTGTTAACCACGGGTTCGTCTGCGGATGCCTAACTCCTTTTTTATGTAACGGCGCATGTTTATTTACGATGGTGAGGAATGTTTGGTGCCAGGACAGTGGATCATTGACGTCTGAGTAATTAAAAGTTAAGCGAAATGGGCAAATGTTTAAGTCATAGAGGTATGCTGTTTCATTAAACGTTTTGAAAGAGCTGTACTGGATGGTCGTGTGACCTTTGGGTGGTGGTTTTGGGAGCCTGAAGGACCACGTGCAGAAGACTGGACAGTGATCACTAATACCTGAATGTACCACTGAAACATCTAATATTGCAGATGTGTATCGCCTATTAAAAATAGCGATACGAGTCAAATTGTCCTGTCTCTTTTAAAAAACAGTAAGAAGTATGAAATATACTCTATTCTTTTCATTCAAGGAGGACCTAGAATAATTGAGAGAGAGAGAGAGAGAGAGAGAGAGAGAGAGAGAGAGAGAGAGTGAGTATTAAAATTTTGCTTAGGGACAGTAACCCTAAAACAGGAAATTGTCTTGAGAGCGGAGTTATATACCCATCCTAGCACCTGTCCAACTTTCGATTCTGTGAGGGCATTGAAACAATAGAGTAAGGGGCTAATGTGGTGAAGTGAAGGTAGAAGTATACAAGAAAACCTACGATTTTTTCAGCCATTCTAAGAGAAAATAACTCTTGAAGAAACGAAATGACGTCAAACGCTCTCCAATCATACATCAGATTGTAGATCAGAAATATGTTTCCATGGAAAATAGGTAAATATAAGTTGCATCGAAGCAAGTGGAGATTTAAGTTGTTTTTATTTTGAACATAAATCATACATCAATCGAAAAAGAATCAATTGTTTGGGAATATTAATTTTGTTTCGCTACAGTTACTAAGATTTAGTTGCTAAGATGATTCATTTGTTACATTTCGTTCTAGTATCGAAGGACAGCAGATCATCAGAAACTTGATTAAGTTTATTTTAATAGTTGTTTGTTAGAATTATATTGTTATGCTGAGTTTATCGATAGTTTGTTATACTATTATTTTTGCTTCGATGCTATGTTGTCAGGATGATGTTGTGTTGATCGTTAGATCTATTGACGACGAACATGTATAAAGAGAGAGAGAGAGAGAGAGTGTGTGTGTGTGTGTGTGTGTGTGTGTGTGTGTGTGTCAGGACTTGCTGACGAGGGTTCCTTGCTGACGAGAGTACCTTGCTGAAATGCAATTTTCTGCCATAAAAGAGAAGAGCAACATCAACTTCGGGCTGGTCTGGTCTTAAGATTGTTTGCCTGGCTGACCTAAGCGCTGGCTGCTTGCTGTCTGTCTCTGATGCCTCTTACGATCCACAATACCCAGCAGATTTAGTCTGCATGTTTATTAATCTGTGCAAAGTGGCAGGCACAACGATGAGATTGAACATCCTGCGCATTTAGATTGAATTGAGAATCCTTTGGTTCGATTGCCTATGCCCTAAGACCACTTTGCCACGGAATTGTTTTAGTTATTCTCGTTGGGGTTTGTACTAACTGATGGAGTGCATTAAGTGACAGTGTACTTGTCCAAGCTGGTTGTTGTTTTAACATATCAATGTTACAGTCCCCTAACAGTCGTACATTTTAATTTTTGTGACAGATCCGATCCATCATTTGTACAAAGTTGTCATACCATTCATCTGTGGAAGATGGGTGTCTGTATGAATGTCCGACTATTAATGGCGGTGATTTGGCGTTCTTTATTTCAATTCAGATACATTCCACAGTATTAGTTTCAGGATCAGTTCTGCGTCGGGTAATGTTGGCAATTGATTGATGAATGTATACGGCAAGGCCAGTGTGTTGGGATGATCACTGTCGCGTCGCTCTGTGTTGCAGTCAGGAAAGCTGACAAGATTATCCGTGATGCGAGAGTCTAACCTTGTTTCACTTACACCGAATACTTGTACTAGATGGGGTGACTGTATTCAAAAATAAGGAGATTTTATGGAAATGATAGATATTGGACATGTAACGAGCCACAGGCCTGTACGCAACAAACCATCTCTCTCTCTCTCACCGCGCGCGCGCGCGCACGCGTGTGTGTGTATGTGTGTGTGTGCGCGCGCGCACGTATGAGCGCGCCCCCCCCCCCCCCTTCTCTCTCTCTCTCTCACCCACCAACCACTCATGTCCACTTCCTCTCTCTCTCCCTACTGAATGCGATTTTAGTGGGCAAGCGTGCTCACATGAGCATGAGCGTCAGCCCACGCATGCGTTTCTCCCACCATTGGCATACGCTCCGAGGCACAGCGCGCCAGAAGCAAATGATTGACGAAACGGCCTCTGTAGTCGTACACCCAGAGACGTGAAGGAAATTTCCTCTACGTCTCTGGTACACCTGAAAGAAATATCGTCGTCGCTAGCTCAGCGGGCGATACGACAAGCCGCCCATTCCCACTCCAACTGGTGAAGACCGATGGCTCTTTCTACCAATCGCACTTAAAGTTTACAGAATTCGGCGAATCAACGTATGTACAAGAGACAAAATTGATTTGAAAATCAAAGACGAAAGTTTTAAATGATCTCGTTTCTAATCAGCTTCTTTTTATTTAAAAAAAAAAAAAAAGACCACGTCATCTTCCATTAAATACAGGATGAATTTAAAGGGACACAAGTCACAACAGGAAGTTCAGTCATTAAACCTTAACCTCACCCCCCCCCCCCCCCACCCCACCCCCATCCTCTCACCCCCGCGCGCCTTCTACCATTATAACGTCCTCGTATTGGTAGGGAGAGCAAGAATTTTTTTTTTTTTTTTTTTTTTTTTTTTAATCTGTTAAACTCTCGCTGCTCTACTCTCAGAACCCGAAGCGACAGGACAGGGTTTGATGTTTGACGTTCCCCGTCTTTGAAGCAAATATTCGCAGCGTCTGTGAGAGAGGTTATTTTTGGAAAGGTGGGGGGGGGGGGGGGGGGTGGGGGGCTTGCAAGACATAATCGACAGCTTCGTCGTCTGGTTCGTTTCTGTCACAGCTTGGATGTACAGAAAAGTGGATACTTCGTGCGCTAGTTTTCGTCCTTGTCTACAGCGACGGTAAGTTAGTTTTGTTGCGGTTGTCGTTGTCGTTGTTGGTGCTGTGTGTCGTTGTTGTTGTTGTGATTCCTCCTCCTCTTCTTCGTCTCCTTCTTCTTCTTCTCTTCTTCCTCCTCCTCCTCTCCCCCGCCTTCTCTCTCCCCCCCCCCCCCCCCCCCATCACCTCCTCCTCCCCCTTCTCCTTCTTCTTATTTTTTCTCCTTCTCTTCCGCCTCCTCCTCCTTCTCCTCTTCCTCCTCCTTCTCCGTTCTTTAATTTAACGTCTATCCACCTAACAGTGATCTTAGACAGTATATAAGTGTTATGTGTGTGTGTGCATGTGTGTGTTTTTTGGGTGTATGCATGCATGCGAACGGTTGGTGCTGATTTGGGGGCGTACGTAGGTATGTATAATGCAATTAGGCCTAGATAAAATAATAACAATTAAAAAAAAAAAAAAAAAAAAAAACAAAAAAAAAAAACACAAACAAAACAAAAAATGAATCCAAAACTTTAAAAGAAAAACACTAAAGAAACAAACAAAACAAACAACTACCACCAAGATGAAAAAATAACGTAGACGTTAAAGTAAATGTCCAACTGGGCTCTTAATCAGTCCTTGAACAACTTCAAAAATGTTTGATTCGTTAGAGATGACGTCTCTTCAAAAGGCTGACATCGACGGTTCAGTGTTCAACAACCAAGCAGGTAAGTAGGGTTTCATTCTATCGCACAAAAAAAAAATAGATGAGTGAAGTGATTTGCTGGCCACAAATACAAGTCACATGTTTACAGAATTTGGTTTTAAAGGCATCAAGCCTCAATCTAAAAATCAAACTTTTTAAAATCCACTCTTGGTAGAGATTCTTGATACCTGTTTTATTGTCTGATATCTTGTTAAATAATATCCCCTTTTGTTTTTTGGTGCCTTTTCGATTATTTGAAATAGAGTTCCAGGATACGTCTTTTAAAAGACTATAACTCTCATGTAAGGATAAAGGAATGCATATCTTTGTTAAATCAGTTTCAGTGATAGCAGCCTTTTTTGCTAATTGGTCTACCCTTTCATTCGCAGATAATCCACAGTGTGATGGAACCCAACAAAAATCGACATAGGAACCACGTAAATGCAAAAAAAATGAATTAAGTGGTAGACTTCTGATATGAGTTCTGCTCTCACACTTGTATTCGAAAATGTTAGAGCTTGTAGGAGTGATTTTGAATCGACACAAAGCAGTATTTGAAATGCAGGAAATCGAAAATCAAGAAGAAAGTTTAATGCCATAATAATGGCAACAAGTTCCGCAGTAAATATGGAAATATTCTTACCAAGGTGGTAACCTTTCTCTATTTTTAAGGATGGAATTATGAATGCTGAACCAGACAAATGATTGTCTAGTACAGAATCATCTGTATAGATTTTAAGGTGATTTATATAAGTTTCATTTACATGTGACTTAACATACGTTGGCAGCAAGGGTCCATCACTTTTTCTTAAACTTGTATAGTCTATGTCATAATTGCTCTACTAAGTTCCCATTCCGGGATAGTGCTAAAGACACCCGAGGAGCTACGTTTTGAGGTGCAGTGCCTGCTTTTGTAAATAAGTCAGATGTGTATGAGGCTATCGATTTTAGAGAATCAATTTTTTTGTGCCCGTTTAGGAAAATTTATTTCTGATCTTAATTCAGTTTCACTGGTATTAAGATTTTATAGTGTATGACTTCTTAAAATATATTTTGCAGATGCAAGTTTCATATTTTTTCTTCAAAGGCAATATTCCGATCTCCATATAAGTTCTTAAAGTTGATGTATGAACCGGGACACCAAGAGCTATCTTGTAAGCTTACTATCGATACTCTGCAACTTTTTCATTAAGTATTTTAGGGCTGAAAAAAAAATCTCCTGGGCACAGGATAATTTTGATCGTACAAGCGCAGTAGCTAAATGTGCTAAAACTTTATTGTCTTTACCCCACCATTTTGACTCACCATTTTCAAAAATTTAAAGTTGTCTTAGCTTTTGTTAGAATAGTTTGTATGTGATAATTCTAGCTCAGTTTAGAAGTTAAATTTACTCCTAAAAATGTTACAACTTTTTTATATTCAAGGCACAATCCGTAATGAAGGCAGAGGATAAGGATCATAACCAGTATTGAACAGAACCATATGCGATTTTTCAGCTGAAAGGGCCAATCCATTTTCAGTCATGTACTTACTAATTTTATCTAGCTCATTTAGTTCATTAGT